>JAUMHE010000056.1:19873876-19884408 GCA_032359235.1 Enteromius mattozi | reverse complement strand
CTGCCGGCGCTCCGCTGCATGACAGGAGCTAGTTTGCCGGTCGCATTCCACGTGCTTATATACTTCCTGGCCAGTGATGTCACCCGCCTATGACGTCCCAATTTCCTATTGGCTGTTACACACCAATTCAGAGCACAGCTACGCTGAGGGCGTTCCCATAGCATCTCGTGACGCAGCGTATCGTTCCTTCAAGGAACTATGGTTATATTTATAACCTTGAGACGTTTTTTATTAATATTTAAATTTTTTTCTTGTTTGTTTTAGGGTTTTTTTTATTTTTGGTATAGTTTTATGTGCTCTGTCATTTGAGCTATTTTTAATTTTTTAATATTTCAAAATTTTTATTTATTTATTTTTGTCTGTTTTATTGTTATTTTAATTCTTATTTTAGTTTTCAAAATTAAACTGATTTCACTTTGCAATTTTTAATTTCAGTTATTTCAGCTTTATTCTGATTAACAAAACTTTAAATTTTAATTTTACTTAGTTTATTTTTTATTTTAGTTTCAGTTAAAAATAGCAGTATTTTTTTTACTCTCCAAGAGTTGCTAATGTAGGTGAAAATTTGGTTAGCATAAAATTTGTCTGGCTTTAGTCATTCAGCAAAGTCTTCTAACTGTCTATTCCGGATGTATTTGCATGTCACAGACCACAGAGGCTGCACCAGTGCCGACCCTAGACGAGATTAAAAAAAAATTGGGCCCAATCGTGTAAAAACAGCACAAAAAAGACCATTTCAAGATATATGTGCTGCTGAATAAACACGGAGGTAGCACAAACTTTGACAGCAGTTATGAATATACAACTTATGAAACATATCAAGCTTAATATTCATATACTACTTTAATAAGCTGTCATTATTCCTGTGCCGCCTGCACCGCAACCCAGTTATGATGGGGCTTAACTACCTCACATCAAATAAATGTCACTCCCTGATATTTTTGTGATGTACATGTCAAAACATTTATTTCATATTATTATACAACAATCCCTTTCACTTGTTTTTACCATGGTTTACCTATAGTAACTATATTGTATAATCACGGTTAATTTTCATTAGGGATATTTTCATATTATTTTATATATTTTTATGTATTTTACAGCGTGTACTTGTGAAAATGATTAGGCTATAGGTTAAAACAACACATAATGATCATGTGCATTTTACGGCACTTAAGTGGATTTTTAATGTTACCTATGTTTTGTCAATGTTAAAATTATTTTTAATATATCAATAAAAAGTGTGACAGACTTACTTACTCTAGTCTTTATCACTTTATTAAATTAAGCAAAACAAAAAGGCAAAGTTTACCTTCAGAAGCCATCATTAGGCTTAGTAAGTGGTCTCTTGCATGAAAACTTAGTCGGATAACAAAACGGGTCATATTTGGCCAGTCACAGATACTGTCCAGACAGTCCAACTCAATATGACTCAGTTTTTGACATACCTGATTCCGTCGAACGGCGTGGGGCACTCAGTGTTTGGGCCGAACGCCAAGCTCTGTCTAACCCTAGCCGCCAATCCCACCGATGATCGTGGGGCCCCTAAAGCAAGACGGGGCCCCAGGTGACCACCTGTATTGCCTGTTGCGCAGGCCGGCACTGGGCTGCACCATAGACAAATTGCTGCATTGATTGTTTCATCACGTCAAAGTTTGTTTCAACAGCATCTGTGTATTCAGATTTTTGTGTTAAAACCTGAGCAAGGTCTCACAGGAAGCAATGAAAAGCTTAATTTGTTTTTGTAATATCTTGAGTTATGTGAGCTGTACACCCATTCACTTGTACACCCATAACAGAATCTGTAGGGAGAGTGAGTACATGATTATAATCATCAGTATGCACTAGTCTTATTTTTTCACTGCCTCAGAGGTCCAAAGCTTTGAGCTCAATACTGCAGCGCTCAAAGAGTCAATTATGTACATTGAAGAGCTGCAAAAATAAGCTGTTTACTTCAAAATTCAGCATAACTTGTGGTAAAGCTGCATACCTTTCATTATTGTCATGTATCATGAGGTTATGAAATGCTAATGTTTCTTTGCACTGTATGTATTTGCAGTGATATTGATGCCTGTTGTTAAAGCCTTTTTAAATGAAGGATTTGAAATACAAGAGTCAGTATAAACTACTACTCAAAAGATTGGGATCTGAAAGATTTATTCATTTATATATTTAATATAATAGATTAATATATTTATTCAGCAAGGACACATTAAATTAATAAATAGTATTTCAAATAAATGTTGTTCTTTTACACTCCTTATTCATCAGTGAATCCTGGAAAAAATGTCCACTATTAAAATTAATTAATTAACTTTATTTGTTAACAAAACATTATGTTTGAGTATTTGAGTTATTGAGTATGTTTCACAGTGTTTCCTTTAATTCTTTGTGAAATTTACTTGCAATTTCTGAGTCAAAATTATTTATGAGTGTGTGTGTGTGTGTGTTAATTCATTTAAAATTGTAATAATATTTCAAAATTTTACAATTTAGTATCTTTTTGATTTATTTATTTGATTATTTCAAATAAATACATTTATTCAGCAAGGAAACATTAAATTAATCTTAAGTATTTCTATTTCAAATAAATGTTCTTCTACACACCTTATTCATCAAGGAATAATGGGGAAAATGTGCACTACTAAAATTAATTAATTTTAAAACATTATGTTTGAGTATTTGAGTTATTTGAGTAGGCCTATGTTTCACAGTTCCCTTTCAGTCGGTCACTCCGAGTCACGTCGGATATGACCGACAAATTGGAATCTCGCTTTGAGAAACCAATCAACTTCGCGTGCATAAAAACACACCAATGAACACTGGCATGCACTGATTACATCCAGCTGCAGCTGATCACAGCGTGAGTATAAACGAGCAGCTGATGCAGCGCGTATTAGCTTTTCGCTTCGGAGCCGAGCACACATGTGTTCAGCTCTCCGTCTAAAAGAGCAGCTCACGGGTGGTACGTCTTTGTAAAGACGCGTCTTTTTAAAGATGTGTTACCACCCGTGCGTTTCTGGATGCGGTTGTTACCTGGCACCGGGTGATGGTCACGATCGCTGCCTCACATGCCTGGGTTTGAAGCACCTTTGTGTTTTTTGTGGATGAGTCATGTTCTCTCTGTGTGAAGATGACCATCACGGAGCTGCGGACCAGACTCCGCTACCTGCAAGGGGGCGGGATACCCGTTCCTCTGCCTAGATCTGGGGCTCGCTCTGGTGAAAGCCGGGCGAGCGCTACTTCTGACAGAGGGCGGACTGGTCTAACGGTGACGGTGAGGAATTCCCCTCCGAGGGCTCCTCCTTCCACTGGTAGCGGAGCGCCATCGGGGCAGTCTGGACCCTCGCAAGGGGTACCAACTGTTACCTTTGGTGCTCCCTCCGATGACCGGATGTCGATCGCTGCATCGGAAGGAGAGTCAAATTCTGGAGATGAGGTTCCGGCCGGTGCGGCATTCACTGGGCATTCCACCATGCCGGATACTGATCCAGAATTGGTGGCTATGCTTGCCCGGGCCGCCGAGGGGATCGTGGAAACCTCCACCGTGTGATCCGATGCTCCCCTCCCGGGCTCTGATCGGCAATGCTTAAGCGGCCTGTGGAGAAGCTGCGTCTGTGGTACACGTGATGGCATTGTTGCAGGTCCATCAGGCCAAGGCTCTGAGAGATCTGCACGAGGGTGGTCATGACCCAGAAGTTCTACATGAACTCCGGACAAGGTTATGGCAAGGTCTCTGGGTCGTGCGATGTCCACAATGGTGGTCCAGGAGCGCCATCTGTGGCTGTGTCTCGCAGACATGCATGAGTCAGACAAGATAGACATTTCTCCGGGCAGGAGTGCCCCTAGAGCAGGTCTCCAGGCATGCCGTTTTCACAGATGCCTCCACCACCGGTTGGGGGGCCACGTACAACGGGCATGCAGTGTCAGGGGTTTGGACGGGATCCCATCTGCAGTGGCACATCAACTGCCTAGAGTTGCTGGTGGTATGGCTCGCCCTGGACCGTCTGAAGAGGCGCTTACATGGCAGACACGTACTAGTCTGTACAGACAACACGACGACCATTGCGCACATCAAACGACAAGGTGGTCTGCGCTCCCGTCGCATGTCACAACTCACCCGCCACCACCTCCTCTGGAGTCGGAAGCATCTTTGCGCCATTCACATTCCAGGCATGTGCAACCAGGCAGCCGACGAGCTGTCACGAGCTGCACTTCCCGGAGAATGGAGACTCCATCTCCAGACGGTTCAGCTGATTTGGGAGCGTTTCGGAGCTGCTCAGGTAGACCTGTTTGCCTCTCCGGCGACCTCTTATTGCCAGTTGTTTTGCCATAGATGGCAGGTCTGTGGGGAAGCATGACCTGGTCATCAGGTTCCTCAGGGGGGCCAGAAGGTTGAATCCTCCACGGCCCCCCACTGTACCCTCTTGGGACCTGTCTCCCATTTGAGCCTTTGCCAGCAGTCAAGCTGAAGTTTCTCTCAATGAAAACTTTTCTCCTGCTCGCACTGGCCTCCATCAAGAGGGTTTCTTGAGTTTGGGCCGGCGGATTCCCAGGTAACACTGAAGCCACAGCCCGGCTACGTGCCCAAGGTTCCCACTACTGGCACATGGCGCCTCGCTGACAGCTATCTGTAGAGCTGCAGACTGGGTGACCCCGAACACGTTCGCTAGATTCTATAGCCTTCGTGTGGAACCGGTATCCTCCTGTGTTCTCACCTCAAACGGGTAGAAGCACTGAGAGGGCCGGTTTCAGGTCAGCTTGTTAACTTCTCCAGAGTGTCCATGTAGTAGACCCTGTTGAGTTCCTCCGTCCCCTTCGGCAGCCGGATGTGGCGGAGCATCTGGCACCAGGCCCTCACGATGTATCCCTGGGAGCCGGCAGAGGGCTGGGGTCCATATGGAGTACCCAAGAGGACTCTATATGTGTATTCCCACGGTTAAGACCTAGAGCCAGTGTTTCCCCGGCAGACCTTCTGCTACCTTAAGTGGGTTCAATCACCTCCAATTGTCCATATGCACTGAAATACTGACCATATGAGTATTCATCCTGAGACCTACTATGGGAAGGCTGGACTTCCGTACATCTCTGTTCAATAGAACGGGTCATTCCCAGTGCTCCCGTTTACTAAATGGATAGTGCTTAAAACAGTAGCTGGCCTCTTGTGGTGAGACGCCAGACAGAGGGGGCTTGGGAGACTTCCGCAGGACACTGGAAGGGTCAGCGTCCATGGCGTTTTGGTAGGGATCCCAATTCGTCTGTCATATCCGGGAATGTCTCGGTTACGTATGTAACCCTCGTTCCCTGAAGAAGGGAACAGAGACATCACATCCCTATCGCCAATGGTGCTGCACCGCCGCCGAGTCACCGGCTCAGCTCTTCAGCGAGAACCTAATGTGTGCTGCATCAGCTGCTCATTTATACTCACGCTGTGATCAGCTGTAGCTGGATGCAATCAGTGCATGCCAATGTTCAGTGGTGTGTTTTTATACACGCAAAATGGATTGGTCCCGCGAAACAAGATCCCAATTCGTTGGTCATATCCGACGTGATGTCTCCGTTCCCTTCTTCAGGGAACGAGGGTTACATACGAAACCGAGACGTTTTTCCTTTTATTTTTTTGTGAAATTCACTTGTGATTTCTGAGTCAAAAATATTTATATGTATGTTGTATATTTATATACAATATACATATATATATATATATATATATATATATAGCGATATGTAGTGGTTAAACTATGGCATTTTATTTTTCTGGCCACCAAACACCTCTAATTTGATTCTTTGCACTGGAATTAAAAAAAAACAATTTTAACCCTAAATACTACACTTATTGTAATATAATAAAAAGCATATAAAAAAAATATTAATGCTGTCTCTTCATCACTGCACAGAATAAAATACAATTGTAAAATGTATTCAGCTTAGTTATTAATACACAATCAATGAACATGATGTGTTAATAATAACTAGATATTGCTGATAATGCTGATAATGATGCATATATAATGAATCACGTGACGGCTCTGTGGCGAGATCAAAGAAAGTCACATCTCTGATTCTCAACGGCTCTGGCTGTATCATGAATAAAACACAGCTATTAATCAATCAGAATCCAGGAATGGAACTAATTGTTTTTAAATATATACAATAATATTGCAATAATATTGCACAATTTTACAATTTACTGTAATTAAATAAATGTGCCCTCTGTGTAAAATAAATAAATAAATAATTTTACTGACCAAAATGTATTGAAGTATTTGCTTGTATTTATGTAGGTCTATATTAATGCGTTTAATTTTTTTATGTGTATTTGTTTACATTGTCCTATAAACAATTTTAGCACATTTTTAGTTGGCACTTACAATAAATCTTTATAGGAGCCATGTAAACATTTGTGTGTGATGTCATGTGACCTTGGGAAAATCTGTGATAATTAAAGCACCTGTTGTAGGAAGGAGGGGAGGAAGGAAGGGGGTGAGTGTGGGAGCACACATTTGTTTGTTGACCGTAAATTCATCAAATATTTCAATATATTAAGTAAAAATAATCTACAAACTTAGAAAGAAGTCTTTTCATGTTAATTCTTGGGTGGATCAAATAAACTTCAAGATGCAAATACAATGGATGATTGATGAGTCACAAGTTTTTCCCACACTGGTTAGCTTTTAGGCCACTACAATCTGCACATGAGTCATTCTAGATGAGTGTGAAATCTTATATAGAGCTAATAAAGTTTGTTTGTTTGTTTCTCCCAGCAGGACACTTTCACCTTCAGAATGAGAGCCAAGCATTTCCAGTTCAACTACAGCTAAAACATCACTATACAAGTAAGTCCTTCAGGTTTCTTTTGTCAATATTCTTAGTAAACCTGCATTTTGAAGTACATAAATATAGGACTTGCACAGCTATTAATTTTTACTAGCTTACTAGTGGTCTTAATAAGCAGCTTTTATAAATGGCATGTACCAGCAGTATGAATACCGGCTCATGGGGTTGACACGATGCTGGGAGAAACCAAAGCTGCTCGCATTGTCAAAGCCACTCACTTACAGTTTCTGACTGTCTTTAGGAAACATTTGATCACTTTCAGGATGAATCACAAGGATTCTAGCTTGTATGTGGACAGTCTGCTGTGTAGTTTTTTGATCATTTACTTCATCCCATAAACAAGTCTGCTATATGCACATACAGTGTATTACATTCCCCTCATAAATGTAACTTTATATGAAATTTCTACATGGGGTATTTGCTTATATTGACTGCTTCTATAATGAAGGTTATAGAATGTTTCTTCTGCTGCCTCTTCTTCCTCATTGTTATAAATGTCTTCTTATTATTTAAGTTTTTGAATACATCAATTTTCCATTGTGAAGAAAAACAAAAAGAATGTTGGCATGAAAGTCCTTGAATTGTCTGAGAGCTGCCAAGGTCGATGAAAATTTGATCAGCATTGAAATGGCCAGGCCTGGTGCATTTTAATCGCTAAAAAAACTCTCTAAATTCCCTACTCTCACCCCGTTGCTGACCAGAACTGGACTATTTGCATTTTACAGGCCAGAACGGTCACAGTTTACTTCTCCGTCTCAGGCGAACTGCCAATACTGAGGCCAAAGGCAGACAGAAAGCACAATCTTTGCATTTTCACTGTGAATGAACCTTAAAATATTACTTCAACAGGCCTTTTTTAACAGGCTTGAGTTTTAATAATATTGTAGCCTTAAGATGGAGAGTAAACAGGTTAAATGTGCACATTTTTATAATTTGACAACTTTATTTGGGTCATTTATGTACTGCAGCACATTTTTAACTTTTAAAAGTCAAGATGCAAATTTTCAAGGAAGTATTTCAATTTATTGTATGCCACACCTTTAAAAGAAATACGCTGTTTTTATTTTAAATCAGTTTTTATTTCTAGATTTGCATGTATCTATGTATTTGTCTATCAATTTTTAGCTATTTTAGCACATTAAGTTAAACCAAACCAGAAACGTATTGTATTTTTATAGTTTTGTAATTATAAATATTTTAATGTTTTCTATTTTCATTTCAGTTTTAGTCAATGTTTTAGTAATTTTGTTGTCATTTTTAGTAGCTTCTGGTTAGATATTTTTAGTTTCAGTACATGCATTGAAATGAGAAACCTGGGCAACCATCTGAAATTTTATACAAATTTTATATAAGAAATATAACAATATTGCTTGGAGAGAAAAAAAAACTTAAAATTTTTCTCTAGCTTTTCATTGTGCAGCATGTACAGCCTGAAATAAACATCCACTCCAAGTAGTGAAATTATGTAAATGATATTATATAAACCCCTATGTTCACTTAATTATGATATTATTATCACGAAAGAAAAAAAAGAATACTATTTCCATCTTTAAAAACTGCAGTTTAATATTGCATCCAATAAGAGGAGGACATGAAAAATGTGCTGCATAGTAGGAATGACCCATTTACATTAGATTGTAGCGCTTGTAGTTGTCGCAGCATGATGAAAATGAATTTATGTAATGGGGTGGAGGGTGGTGGCGGCTTTGGAAAAAGGACAGATGAGGCTTGAGGCAACGAAAATCTCCTTCACCCTCCCTTTAGGAAAAATGAGAGGCGAATACGAACAGTGCGGCCGACGTTTCATATCACAAATTCATTAAACACAATCAAGATGCTATCTAAATGACTAGCAATAAATGAGTTTCCACTTCAAGCTCTGATTTTCATTCCATGTAATGCTATACAGTATAGCATTGTTGTTTCAGTGTTGTGTGATATTGTGGCACTGGATTTTATGAAGTGAGGACTAATATTGAGCTGGACGTTTTCATTTTTATGCATTTTAAATGACATTCAAACACTATGCTATGTTTTATGTATGTTTTTCTTTAAAAGCAATTAACAAATGAATTAGGGATTTGGTTGTTTTAAAACTATGTACTTAGTTTTGGACAACATCATGAATGCCTTTTTTCAAAATAGTTGAACAATAGTGTAAAAAAATATATATATGTGTGTGTGTGGATATTTGAAAGCTATTAAGCAGTCTTTGTTTTTATATTTTTTATAATATATAGGAACAATAAAGATATATCAAAATGATTAATCATGATTGATCACACCCAACGTTTTTGTTTACTTGGTATATATGTGTGTACTTTTTATTTTACTATTTATGTATACACACATTTTTCTGAAATATATACATGCATGCATATGTATTTATATATACATAATAAATATACACAGCACACACACATGTACTACAGTATGTGCACAAAAGCTTTTATTTTGGATGTGATAAAAAATAAAATTGGACAGTACTTATATTTACACTATACTGCCAAAATTATTGGGTCACCCCCCTTTCCGATGAACAGATCTGATTACTTTAGTAATTTCCATAAGTGCAAGCCTTAATATTTATGCATAAAGTTATATTCTAGGGAGTTGTGTGCTTCTAATTTTATAGTAACAGTTTGGGCAAGACCCTTATCTATTCTAACATGACAATGTCTCTGTGTATAGGGCAAGGTTAAAAAGAAATGATTAAGTCAGTGTGGAAGAATTTGACTGGTCCGCAGAGAGCAAAGTCATAATGCCAGTTGATTAAATTAATTAATGTATTTTTCTTTCCTGTATATTAAATTATAAAAACAAAATAGCCTTCTAGAAAATCTAAATTTGCTAGTAATTGAATATGTGGACAATGGTTTATAGGCATGAAATCTCACACACGATAATATTTCCATATGGCATCCATGAGAAAACAGGCTTAGCAAAACACGTCTCACTACAAATCTAGTGAAACACTGTAATCATCTGCTGCACAAATAAAACAAAACTGGTGGCTGTTGTGTTCTCAAATGCAAACTAAATTCACAGCACATGCAATAAACAAGTTCACTGCATTCATTCAGTGTGAACACAGTCGAACAATGAACAATGTGAGCGCTTCGCTTTGAATCACCCAGCAAAAACAGACTTGATGAAGAATTAAGCCATATTATGCTTTCGGGTTTAGTTTGTTTGACTGTTACATACCTAGTAGTTTAATAATAAAGAATGACAGAGGTGGACGAAGGACACAAATCAAGTACTTTACTATAAAATATTACTCCAGTAAAAGTACTTCTTTTTCAATTTTAATCGAGTGAAAGTACAAAAGTACTTTTTATGTACTTAAGTAAAAAAAAGTACTGATTTATTTTGCAATTTTATATAAGCTACTTAATTCTATATAGCACATATTTTTTATAATCTTACTTCTCAAAATACCTGGGATTTTCCCAAAATAACTACTATATGGAGTCAAGATACAGTATAGTTTTGTTGTTGATTGGACCTCTTTGATGAGCATGATGAAATGTTGAAGCTTACACTGTGAAGCTTACACTGCAATGTACCTGAGAGAAAACAGATTGGAGCGTCTAATTTTCACCAATAATAAAAAAAAATGAAAGTTAGGAAAAACATTTGAAGGAAAATATATTTTCATATTTCTTTTCTTCTCAAACCTTGTCTGTGTTGTA
>JAUMHE010000056.1:19830538-19848930 GCA_032359235.1 Enteromius mattozi | reverse complement strand
TACTTTTTTTTTTTAAGTTGTAAAAAAATGTAAATTGTATTTATTATTTGTGTGATTTTTATTATTTGTTATTATCAGATATTAGTAATTGAAAATGAATATTTCTGTATATAAAATGCTGTTTAATAAAATAAATGTTTAATGTTTTCTTTGTCTAGATGCGGCACCTTCCAGCTGTATAGTATAATGATAAATGGTGAGTATAATAGCATATAAGTAAAAGCATACACACACAATTTTTTCATATTTACTATATATTAGTGCTGTTTAATCGTGACAAAAAGTTTATGTAACATACAAAATGTATGTGTAGTGTTTATATATATATATATTAATATATAAACACAACATATTATTCTTAAGTGTATGCATGCATTTGTTTGTATATATTTGTATTTATTTATACATAATAAATATACACAGTAAACACTTATATATATTATGTATACAAAAACTTTTATTTACTCACAATGATACAGTATGTAAAATAATGTGTGTGATCAAAAAAAATTGTCCAAACAAAATCTTTGATACTTTAAAAATAAATGTAAAGTAAAATATTTTTTTTTCAGTCTTCAGTAAACTTTTTAGTAAACCATCAAAATATTTATTTATCCGGTCACACTTGAGTAGATGGCAAACAACAAATTCGCTACGCATAAGGAAGCAAATAATTCAGCCAGTTCAATTTCATTTGGATTATATTACAATAAATAATTTCTTTGTAAAGTCTCCCTGTTATATTTTCTCACTTCCATAAATGTGCTGATTGGTGATATTCCCCACTGAGAAGAAGATTCAGCCAGAAAGCTGCTACATGCCGACACAGCTCCCTTATCAAAAGTCTAAATGGCTGAAAACTTCAGAGCAGGAATCACACAGAGCTCTCATTTCCATACAGGCAGCACAACCGATGACTGCTGCTTTCAAACACATGCACGTTCTCCACCTCATATTCTTTAATTCATTCTAACATTAACAATCTCCTGCTATGTCAGTCGATAAGAATCATAATATTTGGCTAACAATCTATTCAAATACAGGGGGGTTTGCTGCTGCGTTCCAGAAGGAGGGATGTTCTGTATTTACTAATGTAACCAATGCTCCTCACATTTGGTTGCAACCTTTCTTCTCCTCTTAAAGGGATAATTCAGACAAAAGTAAAAAAATTCTATCTTTTATTTATTATTTACTTTATTTACACCTTGAAGTGGGTTTGGAAAGACCTCAGGGTGAAAAAATAATGACAGAATCTTCACTGCTGTCAAGTTTTTGGGGGAAAAAAATATAAATAGTCCATGTCTCTTGCATTTCAAGTAGCCTGAAGACATATTTTATTCACACTCTTGAAAACTATTTCATCTCAAATTTGTTGGTTTTAAAAGACAAGACACAAAAAAAAACATTCAAAATACACATTTAAGTGTTCATTTTATTAAATTTTTTTAATCTTACATGTCATGCACCTAACCTTACAGTTGTATTAATGTTTTTTGTTGTTGTTTTCATGTCATTCACTACATTTATTTGTATAGCATTGTGTGTAGTGTTTTTTTGTTGACAGTATTCTCTAATTTATGGAGTGATAAAAGAGAAATCCTAAATCTGTATAAAGCTTTAGCTCTAATATATCAACAAAATGAAACAAGGATTGTGAACCTGACTTTATCCAATTCCCAGATTTTTTTCTGAAGATTTATGCAAATTGCATATGCATATTTGATTAGATAATGCATCACTTGCATAGTTAAACAACATTTCTGAAAACGTATTGTCATAATGCACTGAGATTAGTCAAATGGCTATTAGAAATAAAGGTACAAAAGCTGTCACTGGGGTGGTACCTTTTCAAAAGGTACATGTTTGTACCTAAAGGGTCCATTTTGGTACCTTAAAGGTACATATTTGTACTTAAAGTGTACATATTTCAACCTAATAGATACAAAAGTGTACCACCCTCCCGTTTTTGTACCTTTATTTCTGAGAGTGTAGAGTTATATCTATTAGTCAAAAATGTTTTATCTTATTGCCTGTAGTAAGAAATAGTTGTTGGGAAACATGATTTTCAAGCGGTGCAACTGTGTCGTAGTTCTTTAACTTTAGCTTTTTAGGTTCGGATCATTGTATTTAGGATTAAAATGAATGGGCCGGTTTTATAGACAGTCACAGGGCTTAAAGTGTTAGTTCACACAAAAATTAAAATTCTGTCATTAATTACTCACCCTCATTTCGTTTCAAACCTGTAAGACCTTCGTTCATCTTTGGAACACAAATTAAGATATTTTTGCTGATATCAGGGAGCCATCTGTCCATCCATAGACAGCAATACAACTGAAATGATCCCAGGTCCAGAAACGTAGCAAAAGCACTGGTAAAACAGTCCATGTGACATCAGTGGCTCAACTTCAGAGAATACTTTTTTTTACGCAAAAAAACCAAAAATAACATCATTTAACTCTACCGCTCTTCTCCCGTGACTTACTCTCTAAAATGTATCAAGCGTACCTTCCACTAGACGTTAACAACTGCAGATTACGTTCATGTGTGTGCTTTCACCCGGATGTAAACAAGGTTGTTTACCTCAAATATATTAAAGCTTTCATATGCGTTGTTATACTCTCTAAAATGGCAGAAGACGAAGAATGGTAGAGAAGAATGGTACTGTAGATAAATTATTTTTGTTTTCTTTGTACAAAAAAAGTATTCTTGTAGTGTGGCAAAACTGAAGTTGATCCACTGATGTCACATGGACTGTTTTACCGGTGTTTTTAGCATGTTTCTGGATCTGGGATCATTTCAGTTGTGTTGCTGTCTATAGAGGGTCTGATGGCTCTCTGATATCATCACAAATATCTTAATTTGTGTTCCGAAGATGAACGGCTTTATGTTTTCATGTTAAATCTCTGCTTTATATTTAGTAGCTTATCAGTGGTGACTGTCAATCAAACATCTAAACCTCCATCATGTTTACAATAGTAATAGATCATGCTTTAAATTATTTAGGTCTTTTGATATTATTGCATTTCACCAATATCAAAGCAATGCAAAAAATATGCACAAATTCAAAAGACCCCCAAATTTTTTTCAAGTGCAAGACAATCAGTCAATTCAAAAACAGAAAATTACAGCTTCAAGAACATTTATTTTCCAACACCAGTCAGGTCTTCATCAGGCATATAATCTTCAGTTTGTTAGAAGGTTGATCCCCAGACAATCCAATAGTTTCGTAAATCTAGAATAAGTTCTAAAATTAGGGTTAATATCATCATATTTCTGTGCATATTGTATTTGTTGTGATTAAACTGTATTGTATCTCTTAAAGTTGAGCACAGTGCTTGGAACAGCAAAGTCATGGGTTCAGTTGCCAGTGAAAGCAAAACGTAAATAAAAAAAGTACAAAGTGCAATGAATGCATTGAGAGTCGCTTTGCTGAAAGCATCGGCCAAATGCATATGTAACTGAAAAATTCTATCTTTCACATCATATGGTCCTTTAGTTGAGGAACCCACTTGTCAGTTGGCCACTAGTTGAAAACTGTTGCTGTTTTGTTTTTCAGATTTCATTGGAACATGCGGAAGAGTGTCAGGGAGCATTCGAAACCCTGCAACAAAACTCCACCGATTTCCTAAGAAGAGAAGACAGCTCTGACAGTTGACGTCAGGCTGCATACAAATGCGTTCTGCATTCCTGCCTGAGGTACCATCGCTAATGGCTGTGAGGCCGTTCGAGATCTACAGCTCCAAGTGCACGTAAATGCATCACAATGCCTTCCAAAGTGTCATGCCTCTACGTGTTGACAGTCGTTTGCTGGGCCAGCGCTCTGTGGTACCTAAGTATATCCCGTCCCACTTCGTCCTACGTGAGCCAGCTGTCTGTCCCGCCACGTAAAGCGGCAAAAGTGAACAAGAGCAACGCCACCACGGCCTTCAGCAACATCCGTACGCGCCCGCTGAACCCCCACGCCTTCGATTTCATCATCAACGAGCCCAAGAAATGCGAAACCAACGTTCCCTTCCTCGTCATCCTCATCACGACCACGCACAAAGAGTTTGATGCACGCCAAGCCATCAGGGAAACGTGGGGCGATGAAAGCACCTTCAGCGACCTTCGCATCATCACACTCTTTCTTCTGGGACGCAGCACGGACACGGTGCTCAACCAGATGGTGGAGCAAGAGAGCGAGATCTTTCACGACATTGTCGTCGAGGACTTCATCGACTCGTACCACAACCTCACTCTCAAAACACTGATGGGAATGCGTTGGGTGGCCACTTTCTGCAACCAAGCCAAGTACGTGATGAAAACGGACAGCGATATCTTCGTGAACATGGACAACCTGGTGTATAAACTCTTGAAGCCGGCAACCAAACCTCGACGGAGGTACTTCACAGGATACGTCATCAATGGTGGACCCATTCGGGACATGCGCAGCAAGTGGTACATGCCCAGAGACCTTTACCCCGAGAGCAAGTACCCGCCATTTTGCTCCGGCACGGGGTACGTGTTCTCGGCGGACGTTGCAGAGCTCATCTACAAGACTTCCCAGCACACTAGACTCTTGCATCTGGAGGACGTTTACGTGGGGGTGTGTTTGAGGAAGCTGGGCATTCACCCATATCAGAACAGTGGCTTCAATCACTGGAAAATGGCCTACAGTCTTTGCAGGTACCGTCGAGTCATTACCGTACACCAGATCTCCCCTGAGGAGATGCATCGTATCTGGAACGACATGACCAGCAAGAAGCATCTCAAGTGTTAGTGGGAGATGCCTGAGGATGTGTATTTGTGCCCTTTTTTTAAAAAAAATAAATCCCTACGATGCACAGATGCGAAGTGGAGCCTTGGGACAAACTGTAGTTCTTTCTTAGAAACACTAACATCCTTCCGGGGCATTTCAACAATTTGGAAACATGCCGAGCCCATCGTTGGGGAATGTGCAATTTGTGTTAATATTACAACTGTGCCAGTCTTTCTGAAACTAGTGAAGGAGTTCCTTTTGGTCCGGAATGTCCTTGATTCAGTTTTTTTTGCACATTGTTCTGGTTGTACAAACAAACGTACCATTGCTTTGTTTACTGTGTGTGTGGAAGCGCCTGCATTGTTTGTTTACACGTTCTGAAACATCTTTTTTTGAAAAAGATCATTTATAGCTCCTTATTTATAAGTATAAAAATTATTTTCTTACTCCTAGACATTAAACATCATTGCTTCAGAACAGCTCATGTTTGTAGTTATACTGTAAATCTGTATATTTAAAGTCATTAAAGCTTGGTATCAAGTGTCATTTAGTGAGTATTTACTGTAGAAATGCTGCGTAAGGAACGCAGTGTAAATGTGGAATATAATGAAGGTGAGAAGGTGACATATGAAAAAAAGAAAAGAAAGCTTGAAAGTGGATTTTTTTTTTTCTTCTCTAGAATTGGATTTCATTGAGGCCAAAATGTAATTCACATGTTTTTTTTTACTATTGTTTGGAGTAATTGAGAAGATGTGACATTTTACTGTGAGAACAAAAATGAATATATTATCCCCCATGGGTACTATTGTATTATACGGTGTATTTTTTACATAAAAATATATAACACTGTTCTTTTTCTTGAAGCATTGATCTTTTTATTTGTGGTGTTCTCATTTATATTCAAGATTCTAAAGGAATTATCAAAAAATTTACTCAAGTCAAAGAGTTCACGGATGAACTAAGCTTTTACGGGTTTGGAAGGACATGAAGGTTAGGGATTGACAAAATTTTCATTTTGGCAGAGTAACTCTTTTAAAGAAATGAATGGTAATACACAATAAATTGATGAAAGACATGTACAAATGTAATGTCACAAAAAATGTCAAAGAAAAATCAAAGAATCCTGAAAATATTGCTGTATATAAATGCAGCCCTGGTGAGCATCAGATGTTTTTTGAAAACATACCAACCCCAAACTTAATGTACAGTATAAAACCCCTTTAACCCAATGTAAAATTCAAATTCGACAGGTGAAATATATAGACATTGATGTTCAATAAATGCTAATGTGTTCTCTGAAAGTAATATTTTTTACAGAAAATTGTTAATTATTTGCAGCCATATGGCTGGATAATTTTCCAATGGCTTTGAAACCTGTATGGTATGCAGTCAAGAGGGCTGAATTGTAAAACATTTGCTTGTTTGCAAACCAAGTTTTGTAACTTGCAATGAGCCTGTTTAGAAACCCATTCTGTTTCATTTCTGTCACTTTTGATTCTGACATCTTACCTTTAGCATGTGTGACAGCATAAATGTGTTTGTGGAGATCCAGCAAAATGTCCAACCCACCTTCTCCATCCTTGGAGGATTTCGCCAGTCACTTGTCCTGCCAAATGCCCACAGTAGTGGCACTTGGCAGACTGGTCAGGCAGCTCGAGACGTGCCAAACGCTGCCCTTGCCAAACTCCGTCAGCACCCATGACAAATAAAGACAGTCTTTGGCGTTGTTGTACGTGTCATAATGGAGCCAGTGCTTTACAGCAACCGATTTTCAATCAGGAATGGGTGTCTATTATGGGATGCTTTCCAGGAGGCTGCTGTCAGGGAGGGATTAAAAGCAATCAGCATCCTGGATGAATACAGTGTCAGAAAATGGCACTTAACTTGAATAGTGGCACACTTTGGTGTCCCATTACCTTAAAAAGTACCATTGGCCAGTAACAGCTCTGATCCAGCAATTAAAATCTCACAACATCTGACATGCCTGACATTCATTTCATTATATAGCCTATTTTATAGAAATGTGCAATTTTTTAACAACCCAAAACAGCAAAAAATAAAATTGTCATTTGGAACCAAAATCCTGATCTTCTGTCTATAAGAGCTTCCCTGCTACAATAAAATAAAGTTTAATAAAATTTAAATAAATAAAATAAAATGTTATCCAAGAAGTGACATCATCTGAACTCCTTCTACAGCATGATGGACAGAAAGTAAATAACTTTTTATCTAGAAATTGCGAAAAAATAAAACATTTGAAAAACAAATAATTTGGAAACAAAAGAGGGGAAAAAACAATTTTGGCTCTTTTCATGGGTACAAAATAAATGAAACATGCAAAAACCATAGACAATAACCAATGCTGCAATTTAATGTCTATAAGCACATTGCGTGTGAGTATATATATATATATATATATCTCAAGGCTAATTTTTTTATCAGAATAAAAAGTTAAAAAATATCTTTATTTTAATGCACTTGCTCTACAATAGCTTAAAAAGATGCTATTTTAAGAAAAATGCTATTAAAATCAAGTTAAGTTATATTTCTGAAATGTTTTTTTTTCCTTAAGTGCAAATATTTATGCCTTTTAATGCATAGTATGGACCAATAGATTCAAATAAAATTAAATATTACATTACAATTTTGCTTAATTTTATATCTCCAGCAAAAATCATGTCAGATATTTGACAAATCCCCCATCCCTCTAGTTCAAGTGCTCACATAAACGCTCCATATCTTGCATAAATCTGATCGTTTTTCTCACCGTTTCATGAGGAGACAATTAGATACTAAAACACTGTAATGAAATCTCTTTCTGAAGGTTTGCCGGTGGTAAATTATAGCAATTACTGCATAAAAAAACACAGAGGCAGGCAAAAGATAATATCATAATCACATTATACAGTCAGGATCCCTTTACTTCCAAAACACAGCCATGCTCCGGTTTAATAGTAGCAATTCTGTTTTATTTGTTGTACCTTCGCAGAAAGTTTATATCTTTGCTGATTACAGAAGGGCTGAATAGTAAGGGAGGGAACACGCATGGTATATAGAAAACACAATTCAACTTAATCATAATAATAATAAAGTATTTAGTATTTATTTACATTTGGGCTAAGAACAGAATAATTTAAGCTACTATACTCGTTTTGGACACACAGATGGCTTTTCTGTCATTCAGTAGTACACATTTGGTTTCCTTTACGAAATACTTCACGTTTGCTGATAGACAGATGCATTCTGGGGTCAAAAACAAACACATCCGAGTGCTGTAAAAATGACGCGTTACCATTTTGCGAATACGATGCATCAGGATTAAAGGGTGACTCCACACTAAAATGAACATTTTGTCATTAATCATTACCCCCATGTCATTCCAAGCCTGTAAAGCCTTGTTCGTCTTCAAAACACAATTTAAGATATTTTGGATGAAAACCGGGAGGCTTGTGACTGTCCCATTGACTGCCAACTAACGAACACTGTCAAGGTCCAAAAAAGTATTAA
The DNA here is from genome assembly GCA_032359235.1 of Enteromius mattozi. Classification (NCBI taxonomy): domain Eukaryota; kingdom Metazoa; phylum Chordata; class Actinopteri; order Cypriniformes; family Cyprinidae; genus Enteromius; species Enteromius mattozi. The sequence continues at coordinate 19,840,685 of JAUMHE010000056.1, read as the reverse complement.
AGACATCATCAGAATAGTCCATCTGTCATCAGTGGTTCAACTGTGACGTTGTGAAGTGACAAGAATACTTTTTGTGCAGAAAGAAAACAAAAACAACAAATTTATTCAACAATTTGGCACCGTAACATCACTGTAGCACCAAATAGCGCTATGGTGATGTTACGGTGCAAAATCGTTGAATAAAGTTGTTATTTTTGTTTAAAAATTAATTAAAAACGCAATTAAAATCAAGTTAAATTATATTTCTGAATTGTTTTTTTTCTTAAACAAGTACAAATATTTATTCCTTTTAATGCATAGTATGGACCAATAAATTAAAATGAAATAAAATATTACATTACAATCAGCTCTGCTTAATTTTATATCTCCAGCAACATCATGTCAGATATTTGATAAATCCCCCATCCCTCTAGTTCAAGCGCTCACATAAATGCTCCATATCTCGCATAAATCTGATTGTTTTTCTCACCGTTTCATGAGGAGGCAATTAGATACTAAAACACTGTAATGAAATCTCTTTCTGAGGGTTTGCCGGTGGTAAATTATAGCAATTACTGCATAAAATTAAGTTAAATTTATTAAACGATTCGGCACTGTAAAGTCACTTTAACGCAAATTGCGCTACGGTTGATGTTATGATGCCAAATCACTGAATAAAGTCATTATTTTTGTTTTCTATCTGCTAGCGTCATAAAGTTACAGTTGAACCATTGATGGTACAAGGACTATTCTGACAATGTCTTTCATACTTTTCTGGACCTTAACAGCGTTCGTTACTTGGCAATCAATGGGACAAGCCTCCTTGTTTTCATCCAAAATATCTTAAATTGTGTTCTGAAGACGAATTAAGTATTTGTGGGTGTGAAACAACATGGGGGTAAGTGATTAATGAGAAAATGTTCATTTTGGGGTGGAGTATCCCTTTAAGGTGTGCATTGTGGTAGCAATGACCTTGTCTGTCAGCTTTAAAATGTGGATAGTTAGGGTGTAAGCGTCGCAGAAATCAAAGTGCATGAACTTCAGCGCCAACCAGAATACTAGGAGTGAGTCTGACGTCGAGCAGCTTTCTTCCAACTCAGCGTCATCCGAACGGCTTCAAGCCTGTAACCTACGTTTCTTAGGCACGGATTAAAAAAAACAAGGCACCTCTAGCGTCGAAGCATCAACACTGTCTCGAAAAAGAAAGCAGTACGTTTGCACATGGCAGCATTCGGTTCTCTGCTCTTGTACTCTTTGAGCTGGAACTAAAACAAAAAAATATTCCCTTATTTTAGACATCAGAAGGTCTATGTACAATACAGTTCGAACGCGTTAACATTCAGAATGAAAATGTGCTTTTTACATTCAGAGGGAGACATCTCCACTTCAGCTTTGTGGTCTACAATCTGCGCTACTCTTGTGTTAAAATAAAAGGCTTTTTTTCAGTAATAACAATACGGTAAGAGCCAACACAATGACTATCATAATTATAATAATAATGAAAAAAAAACAACAAAAAAAACAACTTTTTGTTTTGCTAGCTATTGCCTCCTGAGATGATGGGCTCCTGCTTTGAATTCTGGGTAAATGGCTGCTGGAATGTTTTGGTGAAAGGCATACAGTGTCTGGGAACGAGGGCGAGTGTGTGTTTGAATAAGAGTGCTGCGTTTGATTGAAAAGGTGCAAACATTCAGGTGATTCGGAGGGGAAGAGGAGAACCTGAATGGGAGCAGGAGGGGGGAGTTTGGCAGCAGAGGTCTTAAATGCAGTAGCTCACTCTCTCCGTCCTCCAGCTCTCCCTCTGCTGGGCTAATGAGATGCTATCAGGTGACGCTCAGCTGGGCGAAGCCAATCAGCTTCACCTCGTCTGGGATCTCTGTGCTGTCACAACCAGACGCCTGGAGACACAAACACAAAGAAACAAATGCATGTTAATGCGGCTGAAACAAATCACAGCCTGGGTGACTGCTGAAGCATTATTTAAAGGAATGTTCCGGTTTAAGCGTGTTAAGCTTTTTTCCGCACTGGTGGCATAATGTAGGTTAAAGCTGCCTAATGTTCACCTAGCATACTGCTTGATTCTGTTTGAGAAACCTTTTGTTCCCTGCTCAAACGTAAGTTTGATTATTGATTATATCATTTATATATTTTGGAAAACTAGAATGTGCTTTGCTTTGTTTTATTTGTTAATTTGATTTTTTTTCTTCTTGTAGAGGATTATTATGCTGTAGTTCTTGGATAAAGTATGTTGTTACCTATTTGCACATATGGACTGTGGCCTTACTATATGGCTGAAGCATCTCCTGGAGGGTGTTTGGGTTGAATACGTCCTGCTGGTCTAACATCCAAATTCAGAACATTGTCAGTACTCTTCTTCAGACTGTTCTTCTACAGATAAGATTGTTCACTTGACTTCATGGACTATGTGGATTGTGAGGACTCTTAACTTTTTATAAATATGGTGAATTAAATGTATTTGCATTGTGATTTACAGTGTTTGGGTGTATATTCAACCAAATATCTCTTTCACCTCTAACCCGCTTAAAACTTTGCAAAACTGATGACCCCTCCCTTTTTCTTATAGCTCTACTAGTGCAAAGTAACTAGGATAGTTATAACATAATGCCAAAAATTATTTCAATAGTGTTTAACTTGCACTGAACCTGATCATTGCTATACTTCACATTTAGACATCATTTCCAAAAACAAATATTTAAAGGACTTCAAAAAGGGACGTTAAGGGATGGAAGGCAGAAGAAAATATGAAAAAGCAATGAAATAGTGGACTGTTTTTGACAAGTGTCTAATGACGGAGCGGCGCTGGGCAGAGAGCAGATCATCTTATCGCAGGTAACACCAGCCTGAGTGTCTGGAGGAAATCGATCGCTTGTCGTTTCCTCTGGAGGAGACACAGAAACTATCAGCCGCTCAGGGTCAGACGACTGATCGCAGACAGAGGTGTGTGTATTTATGTGTTGGTCAGCGTCTGCTCTCTCTGAAAAACACTGCAGTGAAATACGGGCTTGAGTTCACGCTCCTGCTAAATAAGAGGGACTGTGACCCGTAGAAAGGTCTGACCATAAAACTCCTGGCTGACGTAACTCACATTTCTCCTGGGCGAAGCATTATGAATTACTCACAGGAGGAGGAAGGACTGCTTCTATCACTCTGTGTGTGTTTGAGTGCTTTACACTGACGGACACACACACTGGTAAAATAAAGTGATATGTGGAAATATGGAGAATTAACCTGTTGTGCTATAATGATAAACATGTCCAGAAATGTATTTTTTATCTTGATAACACTTAATAGATTTAATGTAAAATATCATATAGATTTTTCTATTATTTCATTATTTTCAAATTTAGCTCTGTGCATCGTTCTCTCTATGCACACACAATTAAAAAACAAATAAATAACAAAACAAAAAAGTAATACTTTAAGTAAATTAATTAAATTAATTATTTGTATTAATTAATTTTTGCTATATTAAAATTGTATTTTTTCTCCCTCTTTCTATAAATATAAATGATATAAACACATTTACATAACTATTTTTTATTTAAAACAGAAATAAAATTAAACAGAAAAATTAAATATATAAAAGCTGTAATTAAACTAAAATTAGAATTAAAATGAAAAATAAAATATTTCATAAAAACTAATTTAATTTATCAAATAAATTTGAAAATGATTTAATTCGAAGAATATATATAAGTGTATATATATATATATATATATATAAAAAAATAATACAAATACTGTAATTATTTTTATTTAACTTTTTTTTTTTTTGTGTGTGCAGTAACATCTTATCTAAAAGCAATAAATCATCCGCTGTACTCTGCGCCTAATAATGACCTTCACCTGTGATTATATTGAAAATGCAGCATTAGCAAAGCCCTTTGCTCCAAATAGCTGAAGTGAGCGATTAGCATGCTCATGCCACAAAAAACACCAACGTTACTGCGTCTAATATCACTAATTTAGTTATCACACTACAAATTTGTAGTATAACAAGACCGACTTTTGTTTGCATGACACAACATCACTTTCACAAGCCAATACAATGCACCAGCCCCACTAAAACCAATGCATTTCCAGCAGTCAAGCATCGGCTCTAATGCATATAAACCACTACGCTCAAGCCACGTGTGCACACAGCAACCACAAACACAAGTCTTCTTCACGGTTCAATATTCAAGCAGCTTAATTGTCTGAGTTGCACACCGCGTAGTCAGGAGTGACATTAGTAAATGAGATCGGAGGACCAGGCTGCCTGAGATTTTCCCCACACACGCTTCCTTCCTATTACACATGCACATTTCTCAGAGCTGTTTTCTAATCATGATGTGAAGTTCTCTCCAGGGATGCTCAAGCTGGAATTAAACAATAAAACTCCACACTTCCTAATGCGCTTTTCGAAATACTCCAGGTGCGAGAGAGAAATGCATTCTGGGAGCTCTGTGGAGGGTCGGAGGGTGAAGTTAAGGGTAAGATCTGGCAGATGCTGTAGAAATAGCTGCAGCAGAATGAGTCGACTGCTAACACGCAGATGTTGTTTACCGCCAGCACACAGCTCCATCGAACACCGTGATTAAACACCACCGGGACCTGCCCTTAACGCTTACGGTTCTCTAGAAATAGTTCATCCAAGAAGAAAATGACTTTGTTATTTACTCACCGTCATGTTGTTTCAAAAAAATAAGCACAGCTCTTAAAAACAGAGCAACAGTTAGGCTAGATCTTGTTTAAACTGGATTTTGATTTAAACATGAAACTTTTTTTGGTTGGGGTTTGTTAGAAATCATTGTATTTCTATGATCTTTGACGCGATTGAGCGCTGCAGCTATTTTCTGTTTTTTAAAATGTTGTAGATTTAAGTACCTAATGATAATCTATGAAATTAATGCACATATTTTGAGACAAAGGTCTTTTAATATAATTAAAGTTTTTAAATAACGAAATAATATGTAAAAGTATGGTATTGGGGGTAATAAGCACCCCTGCTGTTGGGGCTAAAGGCGCCATGATAAACATGATAATTAATAGGTGCCTGACCTTTGAACAAGTATAAGATATAAAAAAATAAATAAACAACTTGATTTATTTTCACACAAAATATGTTGTTCCATTAATGTTCAATACAATGTATCATTTTTTTCTGTAATTATACATTTTAGGTGCAGTGAATAGCCTATTTTTTCTTAAGATGGGCCTTTAGCCCTGTTGTACCCTATATATAATTATATAAAACCTTTTTTTCCAAGTCATGAACACTACAACAGAACAGTTAACTAAAACCATAAAAAATTGAAAAAACTGAAAAAAAAAAACTAATTATAAATGGTTGTAATATGACTAACATTTGAAGTCATCTAGCAGCTTGGGGCATTTCTCATATTAACTTCAAGTATTAAAGTAATTAAAACTAAATAAACTAAAACTAATAAATAAACATTTTTTTAAACAATGAAAAATAGAAAAATGTAGAAGAATCATGAGAATGGTGCAAAACACAATCCCATCCATTATATAAAGGCATTCACTTAAAGTGGTGTCTATAAGCTCTATCTACGTCTAATCCTCCATACAGACTGAAATATGAACATATACTCCTACAGGATCCTGCAGTATAATGCGTTCCCTTCTTCATCTATATGCATTTAACGGGAACGCTCTGTGACATTTTAATTCGGGTATTCATGTATCTGCCAGAATATCCCAGTTCTGTCATTTTTTAAAACGCATTAAATAGCATCATTAAACACTCTCCTAATATTCTCTCAGATTTGTCGTGTGTTCAGAGTAATCAATAAGGAATTATGTAATGAAAATTCATTATGCTGCCAAAGATGTAATTTCAGCAAATAATAAATGAATGGCTGTGTGGGACCTGAGGGACGCACGCTCTGCATATTCAATGTGCAATGAGTAAAATAAACAGCAGCATAAAAAAGCAAGCTGCTAAAAATGTAAGGACTTTTCATGTCTATTTTAGATTTTCATAACTGGATTTAAAAATCAAAATTGCAATGGCCTCAATTACACTACAAGTTTATTATAGTGAACTACAACCAAAACCATTAAAAATTTTTTTTTTTTAATTATTATTTTTACACACACAGTAAAAATGTTACTGAAATTAAATAAATTATTTATTTATTTATTTATTATTTATAAAACTTTTATTTTAACAAGTTGCCAAAGCATATACATATGTGTGTGTGTGTGTGTGTGTGTAATAATAATAATAATAATAATTACTTAAAGAAAAGTACTAAAACTACGTTTTAAATTAAAATACAAACGGACAATTCAAAAAAATAATTAATAAAAAGAAGAAGAATAGTAAAATCTAGTTATTCAAAGCTGTGTTTTAAAAGCCTCAGCTATACTGAATATGTATGAACTAAGAATAAGTAATATCTGAGTAATATTTATATAAGTAATATTTGCTTGAAAAAAACAAGCAAAAATTACAAATGATAAATGAAAAAACTAAAAAAAGTTTACAAATTTATTTTTATTTCAGATAGTTCTTGATGAATTTAAAATTGAATAAATGAATTAATTTATACTTGTGTGTGTGCGTATGTATAGCACACTACAAATTTACTAAATTAAAATTAAATATGTATTAAAAAAAAAAATTAGTAGTATCTCACTAATTCTACAATAAAATAAAATCCAGTAATTCAATCCATAATTGGATTAAAAAAATTACACAGATTGCACCCACCAAAAAATATTACAATCATTAACTACAATGAGCATAACAATTAATTTCCATCACTTTTTCAGGCCATGATATTCCCAGGATTCCTGATTCCTGGGAATCCTGCAAGGATCTCTGTGACATTTAGCATCTGAATACTCACCAACTTAAAGGTCAATACTTTATAGGTAATTGGGTCTTCTACAATCTTCTGAAGGTTAGCAGCCACTGAGAAAACACATGTAGAAAAAGATACTGACATTAGGACTGAGCGAAACAGCTAAACAAACAATATCTGGATATGCAGTATATCTCAGCATTCATGTATTTGCTCCGAAATGGCTTGAAGCAGGGGTCTTGAACTCAAATTGCCCTTAGGGCTACAAGCCCAATTGTGTGTAGCCGTGAATTTTAACTACATGCATTAATTGGTGCAGTTATATCATTACTGATGCATGGCCAGACCCTTTAGAGCAGAGCGACTCATCTGTATACCTAGCATATTGCTCTCAATGTTTAGTGAACTAATGACCCCTGGAATTGTTTCCTTTTGCAATTTTCTCCTTGCAGATGAAGCCGGTATGAGCTCCATTACAAAACTAGAAGCATCGCAAGCTGATGTCAGAAGTCATACAAATACATGTTATTATCTGTCATTAATATTTTTATTATTAAAATATTAATATAAAAAAATTAATTAAAAATATATATTATATTATGCCGAACTTCAATGCAATGCAATGTAAGTATATGCAGTATTTAAGAACTAAAATCCACAGCAATCAATTCAAACATATGTTTTTTGTAAATAAAAGCTTTGCATTTCAGAGATACAGGCAAAATAAAGTTGCTACACTGAGACTAACTAATATTTTAGGGTTTCTAGAAATATGGACATAACTTTTACTGTAGCTTCTGCAAAAAAACTGATCCTCTTTAGTATTTTTGTCTTGTTTTCCAATTCAAATGTCTGAAGATCCTTTAATCAGAACATTTTTTGAGAAGCACAATTACATAAAAGGTCTAGTTTTCTAAAAATTTGATCAAATTGAACTGAGCTCATGAACAAAAACAAATATATGCGAATAAGGTCAGAAAAATCTGCTTAATTCAAGGAAAAAAACAAGTTTTCATATTTCATGCTCTAAGCATAAAATATTTAATGTTTGAAGCATTATAACCAATTTTGTTTAGTTTCTCAGAAACCAAGACTTCGTATCTTCATTTTGCATGCCAAGTAAAGCATCTTGATTTAAAAAAAACTTATATTCGACATTTCTTGCCATAACTATGAATGTAAGACTTTCTGCTCTGATTTAAAATCTTCACTTGTGGAACAGCGAATTTGAGCATCTTAAGATCTTTTTAAGGCCAGAAGAAACGCTGTATTACAGATGAACAAGGCAGTACATTGAAGTTTAATGCACATGCAACTTACCCACAACCACATCATGACCATTGACAAGACCAGCAGAGAACAGCTCCTGAGAAACTCCATCAGCAGTGTCTGAGCAGAAAAAACACAGACGCACAGCATGATATCACAGCAAGAAACCCGTCAGAACACAAAGTTAAAAGCATGTTCTGCCAAACCCACGCATGCAAACACCAACAAACAAGTCGCAATGGCCTGAACTGCTCTGAACACGTCAGATCTCGAGCTGGGCGGTCCAACACCATGTAGCAAGCAATGATAAAAAGAAAGCAGAGTTTAGTTGTTTATGGTTTACAACTTCTGCCATTTTAAGATACAATCGACTGATGCACAGTCAAACTTCAAATGAGTCTCATCCAATCAGAATTTAAAGCTGGAAGTCTTCTGATTAGTTTTAACTTTTAAAGTAAATGTTACATGTTAAATGTTGACTTAATTATTTGTTATAAATGATCGACGAACTGACAGATATAGATAGATAGATAGATAGACAGACAGACAGACAGATAGAGACAAACAGAGAGATAGATACAGACAGACAGATAGACAGATAGACAGAGAGACATACAGAAAGATACAGACAGACAGACAGATAGATAGATAGATAGATAGATAGATAGATAGATAGAGACATACAGACAGAGAGACAGACAGATAGATAGATAGATAGATAGATAGATAGATACAGACAGACAGATACAGTAGATAGAGACAGAGAGACAGAGACAAACAGAGAGATAGACACAGACAGAGATTTTGGTGAGATCTTCTCACAGGCAGAGCGAGTCAGAGCAGGAACTGAAGGAATACTGTGAGATCTTTCACGCTGAGTGTCTCTTAAGGTTTCTCTACTGCTGCTACTGCTGCCTTCAAGTCACTACGGAAAGATCATTTTTATAAGATGCACTGAACACCAGCACAATGTCATAATTACCAGTAGGAAACAGGATTTTCTTTGAGCTCCGGCTTACTGAGCTGGAGGCGTTTCGGCACGGCAGAATTAAATTGGTATTAACCATAGTCAGTTTTCAGCGTGCAGGGTGACGGCATTTACTTCATGTCAAAATCTTCTAGTATGTTATGTATGTTAAAACCTGGAATAAAGACCTTATCAACTTAAACTGCAGTTGGATATGATATGCAATGAAAATTATGTTGTAATTTTTGGAGACTGCAAACAAATTAACTTGCATTCAATTAATTTGATAAAATCCATACAAAATGTATTGTTTCTTAATTCATTTCCAATCTGGTATCACGGCAAGGATGTGCTTCCCTTTCCTTTATTCACTGAAATACTCAATGTAATCACATCAGTATTTGAGAGAGATTTTTTTTTTGTTGCTTAAATTAAATAGTTAATTTGTACTCATAAATGCCAAATGAATTGCAATAATTTGAACTACTTTCCCATAGATCTTTAAGAATGTTGAAAGATAAAATTTGCATTTAAATCAGTAAAATAACCTAAAAACCTTCAAAAAAACAATGACTCATTAAAAACAAGCAAATAAATAAATACAGACATTTAAAAAATATGTATGAATATACATTAAAAAAGTATATTTTTATTTTAAGCATTATATTTGATTAAATAAACGTTTACGCACACACACACACACACATATATATATATATATATATATATAGTATATAAGGAAATTGACTCCGGACTGTTGAATTATTAGTAAAACTAATGCACACCCGAGGTGTGTGCATTATTTTTCTACTAAGAACAAGATGATATATTTCAAGGTATCTGTCTGGTTTTTGAATTGTGAATAGGATTCCTTCTTCCGCATCTGTTGTTAATTCAAAAAACTGCATTTTTTGATAGCAGGCTAATGCAGTTAATAACTAAGTTATGAGTGTGTGTGTGTGTGTGTGTGTGAGATTCTAGTACTATCGATCTAGCTGGTTTACAACCAAACATGCTTGGAAAACGTCTAGGTTACGAACGTAACCCACGTTCCCTGAAGGAGGGAACGGAGACGTTACATATGGGATCTCGCATG
>JAUMHE010000056.1:19810508-19830438 GCA_032359235.1 Enteromius mattozi | reverse complement strand
CACGCCGTGATAAGCTGCACCTGGCTGCGATTATTGCACGCCAATATTCATTGGCCTTTTCCAAAAGGCTCGAAGACGATTGGTCTCTCATGCGAGATCCCATATGTAACGTCGAAGTGATTCGACTGAAAGGGTAACTACATTTCCCATCATTCCATGTGGCTGCACAAGAACAATAAATATATACATAACGCATGCAAACCTAATGCTCACGCTTTTCATTGTGTTCCACTAGAGCAAAAAGCTTGAAAATTCAGTCAGCTAGTGAAAAAAAAAAAGCGTGCTTATTTTATTCTGACCAAATTCACATTGTGATAATGTTTCCTGGCCTCGTAAGAGTGAATTTCTCCTGAGGATTTGAAGGCAGCATTACGCTAGCACTGCGGCTGATGTATGATGAGGTGCACTGACCTTGCCCTGGAGTGAATTCAAACCGTATGTCATTCAACTCCTTCCTTGAGTTCCTGAGGGAAAGATGGAGAGAGAGAGAGAAAAAGAGAGGAGATATCTGTGGTGAGAAATGGGCGTCCACCTGTCCGTCTGTCTGTAAGAAAGCCAAGTGAGATCACAGCCCATCTGTGCTGTTTCACTGAGCGTGTTTGCAGAGCCTGAAGTACACACACACACACACACACACACACAAGCCTCATCTGAGTCCTGTCCTCAGAGCTCTCCAGATAATCATTTCGGAATAAAATTTCTCCCAGCCAGTAAGCAAGCAATCAGTGGTAATATCGGCATGTTTTGTAAACCAGCAAGCTTCTTCTGTAATTACAGGGGTTTGAAGGAGAGATGGCTTTAAACGAGTGTTCAGGTGGGCTTTTAGTAGGAGTGCTGAGTTCATTTGAGTTGGTTTAATGAAGGAAGGCTTCACTGTACTGTAAGGTTAAACAGCATCTCATATCACTTTGTGGATCTCTCATTTTAGAGATTAATGTGGTCAACCAAGTGATTTATTTATTTTTTGTTACATTTGTTAGTCATTTCACTCCTAGTCCATACACTAGGAGTGAAATTACTAAAATAATCTATGTAAAATAAAATAAAAAAATCACTTAAAAAAGACAAATGAATATACATTTAAAAAGCATACTGTATTTAATTAGCTTTAAAATGTATTTAAATAAAAAAATAATTAAACTTTTAATAAAAAATGTATTTGAAAAAATTGTAAATGTATTTTTAAAAATACAATCACATTTAAAATTCTATCAATACAACTATTTAATTCATATTTTAAAATGCAGTTAGCAAAAATTAATAAATACTTCTTAACATTTAAAACTAATTCATATCGTAAAATATGTTTAAATAAAATTCATATTTTTAATTTTAAAGGAATTTAACATTTTCAACATTTCTATGTAATTCACATTTTAAAATGTAGTAAAATATTTTTTTTTACATAAAAAGTATAATTATAATGGTCTATGTAGCTCATGTTTTAAAATACAGTTAAATAAAATCATAGTTTTTTTATTTGCTTTACAATGAAATAATACATTTTGTTTACATTTAAAAGTAGTAAAACAAGATAATAAATAAATAAAAATTACATTTAATAATAAAATAACATTTAAAGCTATCTATACAAATTGTTAAACATAAATGCATATATTTTTGAATATAAAAATAAAATAACACTTAAAACTCTCCATTTAATTCATGTTTTAAATATAGTTAAGGAAAACGATAAATTAGGACCGATTATTAAAGACCAAGTAGACCGATAACCAATATTTTGAACCAATATATATATCTGGTGTAAAAATTTAAATGAACGTCAAAATTAAGAAAAACAAGGGCTCTAACAAAAACTGCCTTCCCTGGTGTTGGTTGCACTTTAATTCACTTCATCTACAATAAGGGTTTACACTTCTAAAGAGAAGAAACACTTCTAAAGAGAGAGTTAATTGTGGGGTCACTGTATGCTTCATGATTAAGCCAATGAATACTGTACTACAGCTTAACAGTTTGGGAAAATGTATTTGGCTTCAATAATTTACATATTAGAAATGTATGTATCCTCTCATAATTCTTCATTATTTTTTTCTGATGATTAAATCATAACCTTCAGTGGTGACTATTCAATTCATCATCTCATGCACATCAAATGATGAACTTTTAAAAAAGCACAACATATATAAAAAGTGTAAATAATTTAAGTGTCTTCATAGCTCCATTATAGAAGTTAAGAAGAACGCAACTATTTTAATGTAACTATAACACTAATAGCCTATTATAGACAGACTTGGTTCAATATCCTATAGCCTAATCTTGACTTATAGTGATGGTAATTTTAGTTTAGTCACATAGTTTTAATTTACAGTGTAGTGAAGCCATAAAAACATTTTTTCATTTATCTTTAATCAAATGAGAGTTAAACTCTATTTTTTTGACAAAGGAGTTTACTATTAAAATGAAAACACGGAAGAAATAGCGTACTGTGTGATTATTATTTTTAACAAAGTTGTATTTGTTGTAGTAGTAGCTCTAAACCAAACTTTTATTTTGACGGGTTGCCATAAGGACCTGTGTGTAGTCTATGTCATAGGTCTATGTATATATGACGATAGTTTTTTTCCTTAAATATAACGATCAAGTGCTCATGAAGTGACTCTCAGAGCAGTTCTGGGGAGGTATTGATGTATTTGTGTCCTCATTTAGTGAGATGGAAGATGCTGAAAACATCGAGAGTGTCGTGCACTTCAGTATGTGTGTAGTCACATATACGATACAGAGACACGTAGAACATGCACGATTCATGTTTGAACAGTCTTTTTGCGGATACTAGTCCATAGCATGAGTCGATTCAGGTGTTCTGACCTACATTTTTTATTAATTCAGCCAAACTTTGACAAATCCCGTGACATTCCGCGTTATACAGTAAATTCCATTTATGCGACTGGATTCCGCCATCCCGCCCGCGTTTTCCCCACGGAAACTATTTTCCATAAAACGGTCAACAATATTATGTGTTAAAGGATTAAGATTATGACTATACTTTAAGTTATGTTGACGTGTTTTGTCTCATGGTACTTTTAGTGGGTGTTAATATGTACATTAACGATAATTTCAGAGGCAAACATAATGTAATTTAATATGAAACTATGCAAATGACGCTCTGTGGCAAAAAAACACCATCCTGAGTCACCACAGACAGACGCTGAAATGGCACTGCCAGTACGCGAAACACTTCAGGCTTATTAAGAGTCAAAGTGCATAAACTAGATATTAGCCATTCAAATCTCATTTGCGCATTAATGGTTGTTGTGTTAAATAAGTTTTCTCAATTAAAGCAAAGCAAGTAAGGATATCTTCTTTGTAGAGCTTGTCAGACACTGTCCTGAAATGGCGGTTCTGACTCCTGTGCAAATTCTCAAAATGCCTACAAGATGGCAGCGTTTATCGGGGGATACCAATATTACAAAACCGATACCCGATTATGTGAAAATGCTTAAATATCGGGAACAATATTGGGAAAACGATATATCGGTCGATCTCTAATCATTACTACTAAAGATATGATGCCAAATAAAAATCTGAATGCATAATTATTTCCCAAAAATGGGTCGAAGGACTACCTAACAGTGGGGAATAACGGCCTGATGGTGTTTTCTGGAGCGAATCTTCATCATCCTCAGGCTCTGGTGTTTTCAGTAAACACACCTGGAGCGACTCGACGCTCTGCTTTTTCTCACTGATGTTTATGATAAAGCGCCCCTGTGTACTTGGTGAGATCTGAGGCAGACCTTCACTTTGTTCTCTCCGACATCAAACAATCTGTTCTGCTTCAGCAACAAGATCTGACAACCTCATAAAAGTTACATTTGCAGAGGAAAGGCAAAGGACACAAATAATATGCAGTCATTTAAACAGGAGAGAAGACTGAAGTCACCAGAGCTAGCCATGCTTCACCAGGGACTGTGTCAAACCGACCGTGGAAGTAGGTGGAAAAAGGTCATGTCAAGAACATGTCCAGGTCATATTCCATGCCATTTTAAAGTCAATTTCAAAACCATCTTAGATTTTTCTAAAAATATGGAGCTTAATCATGTTTCTAAGAAACCTTTTTTTGGGTTTCACATTTATTCTTCACAAAGAAGACAATCCTATAACAGACATAACACAGTACATAACACTGATTACGTCAAATACGTTTTTAAGTAATCTTCAAAATGGAGGAAGACGTAAGTCAGGGGACTAATTTTTGTTTTCTTTGCACAAAAAAAGTATTCTCATAGCGCCGCAAAACTGAAGTTAAGTCACCAAACATGGACTATTTTGTCGATGTAGTTACTATGTTTCTTGGTCTGATTTCAGTTGTGTTGCTGTCTACGGAGGGTCATACGGCTCTCAGAATTCATCAAAAATATAAGTTATTTATATTTTATAAGTTTCAAAGATGAAAGAAGGACTTACAGGTTTGGAACGATATGAGTGTGAGTAATTAAGACAGTGTTTTCATTTTTGGTGAACTAACGCTTTAATGATATTCCATTTTCGCACATAAGTTTAATTTGTTACTTTGGATGGAAGCATAGCTACTGTCTATGGTGGTCACAACCAGATATATCCCACTACAACATGCTGTGACACAATGTAAAAGTAGACATAACCAGTCTGATCCTGATGCTCAACAGAAGACCTGATACTGCGTTTACTGCAGTCTGATTTTACGAAAGGTCAAGACTGGATATTAGCGAGTGGTGTGTGCTCCAGAGCTCCAGCTGCGCTATTGAGCCCAGTGGACTTATTTAGCAGATTGACACTTGCATTAGCCTCATTTTCTCTAGTACTAGATTATAATGACAGCAATCATCACTGGTGCTGCTCTCCACCCCTCCGTCTCTCTCCCGCTCTCAAGTAGGTCACTTAACTGATCGTCAGAGGAACGGGATCTTACTCTGGGCGAATATACCAACACCAAATTTAAGAGGTTTATATAGCCAATCCCACATTATGATGCATGGTGGGTTGTCAATGGCACGGTGGACCTTGAAGACTAAAAAGGATTTTAAAAAGCTAAACCATCATGCTGGCAGCGATAAATCCGTTATGGAGCTAATAAAAAGTGGTCTGTAGGGGTGTGAAGTAATCTTGGCGGGCAGATGGAATAAAACCTGATTTTTCCAGTGATTTTAATGTTTTCTGTTTTTCGTGTATCCTCCTCCTATGCCTTGTTACACTTTTGTCATTTCATTTCATTTTAAGACTGATATTATCATATTGATATCATTCTACTGCTTTCTACCCACTAGCATAAAGAAATAAATAGTATCTGTGTGTGTGCGTTACATCAGGTAATTATTTATAGAATACAATTCAGTACAAAAGAAAACACTCACCATGCACAGGTACAAAGAGAAAAGCCTTATTATTGTTCACATGATAAATAGATACAAAAAATGAACTGATACGAGGATTGTTGTTGACTACTAATCAAGTTACAAGGCTGGAAAGAAACGCAGTAACTAATTTTTCACTATCCCCTAACAACAAACATCCTTAGGTACCTGTAACGTTGCTGAAAAATTCAATAAATAAAAAAAAATTAAACAGTAAATAATTATGTTAATTTGTTAACAAAAATGTTATTTTAATAATTAAATATTTATTAAATTCTTGATGGAGTTATTGCATTGCAGTGCCTCTGACTGTATTATTTACCATAACTTCTCCAATCATACTCATCCAATCACAATTTAGTTGAAATCTAAATAAAACATATAAAACATAAAAATAAGACAAAAGTAATAGAAATTACAAAAAAGTTAATAATAGAGTCTAAAATTCTACTATAAAAACAAAATAATAGTAATATTAATATTAATAATATTAATAGAATAGAATATAATATAGTAAGACTTCACAATAAGGTCTTAATAGTTAATTTTAGTTAATGCATTAACTAACATTAAGTACCAATGAGCAACTGATTTGTTACAATATATATTATGATATAATTAAACTAAATTAATTAATTAATAAAGTATTAATGTAATTAATATGCTTTAGAATTATTTTTCTTTATTAGTTCATGGTAACTACCTGGTAACTAAATATTGTTGTTACTAATATAATATTAAATTACAATATAATATAGCATAAGTTAAATGCATCACAATATGAAGCTGTTTTTATTGTTTGTCACGAATCGTCTTTGTTTTTGTCCAATTTGAGACCAAAGAATACAAAATACAAAGAGATCTTGTAGCTTTTAGAAAAGTTAAAGAAAATTCTGAAAATCAATTCCAGCCTAGACTCTTAATAAAAATAAATAAATAAATAAAAACAAAAACCATAGATTTTGACAGTGCTGTCTGCAGCATCTTTCAGTGTCAAACGCAGGTTGTTGTCCTTCTGCCTCAGCGGCTGGATATTTTGACGCAGTCATCGCCAGAGGCTGTGACCTGACACAGCACAGACACCTTACAGCCAATTTTCTCACTGTCGTTATTTTTTGACAGTTTTGGGAGGTCAAGCTCTCGAACTTACAAGCAGCGACAAGTGCGCACAGATACGCTCTCAAAAACACAGCGGTACCAGCCGTCCTGTAAGGTCTGCCGTTCTTATCCAGCCAATCAATCCTCAGAGAACTGCAAGGCATGGAAAGCCCTCATACTTGACACTTGTCTCCTGCTGGCTCGAGGTGATATTTTCACCCTGTGGCCAAAGGAAATCAGCACCCTGCTGCTGTTTTCTCACTTTTCTGCTCATGGGAGCCTCTGGTTCTCATCGAACTGATCTGATATCCCTCATTTCCCTCAGGAGACGCCAGATCCACAACCACTTGACTGCAAAAGACCTTAACAACCAAACAAACTGGGTAAGCTTCAAGAAAACTGGCAAGAGCAAGCCTGGGGTTTCATTTCAGCTCCAAATTCACAAGGAAAAACAAGGAATTTTATTTTGCTTAAACAAAATGCATGTATAATGCATGGTGGCATTATTTTCATGACAATTAAACACCTCTTAACACAACCATCATTACCATTATCATCAATCAAAATTAAATAAATAAATAAATTTTTACACACCTAATAGCATGTTTTGCCTTTTATTTATACTTGCTTAATTATTAAAATCTTCAAAATTATCAAAATTCAAATTATATATAATGCATTATAAAACAAGTTTTAATGCATTATTTATACCTTGTAATGCACCTTATGCATTTGTATGATCTCACGAATTGCAACCACAGTTATAATGCATTATACTGTACATTCTTATCTAAGAATGTCTAATGTATTATAACTGTGGTTGCAATTATGACACATTAATTCTATGAATTCATTGTTTCTTATTTAGAAAACATAAGGTGCTTTTATCTGTAACAAGGAACCTAAAAATATTATAATGCATTATAATTTTGGTTACAGTTATTTATGAGAAGATGCAATGCATTAAAATTTACATTATGAATCTACTTTTTCATGTATTATACATAAATACCTCTGGTAAAGTACATTTTCACCACAACGATCATATCAAAATTACTAAACAATTATTTACCCCTTATATCATGTTTTGCATTTTACTTATGCTTATTAGGGCCCATGCACCGCGGTGCGAGGACCCTCTTGGAATTGCTCCGTTTATTATTATTATTATTATTCTTTCGCCGCGGAATGAATCACATTTTTGAGGCCTTAAACATACTCGAAAAGTCATGAAACTTTGCACACACCTCAAAAGTGGTGAAAATAGACATCTGATATGGGTTTCAGAAGTGAGTGTGACAAAATGGCTCAATAGCGCCACCTGTTTACATTCAAAAAAGTGCCCCTCCTGCTACGTTTAACATACATTAATGAAAATCGGTACACACATGTAGCACACCATTACCTACAAGAAAGTCTCTTGGAGCAAAATCCCAAACCCAACAGGAAGTCCGTTATTTTTAATAATCTCAGCAAATTTTGTGTCATTTTTGTCATTTTCAGGCATCATACTTTAACAAACTCCTCCCAGAGATTTATTCAGATCAACACCAAATTTGGTCAGCGTAAACTAAAGGCCTTTGCTATGTTAAATTGTGAAGATCTAGAGCAGGGGAGGGGAACATCAGTCCTGGAGAGCCACAGCCCTGCAGAGTTTAGCTCATTAGCTAATTAAAACTCACCTGTCTGTAGCTTCCAAGTAACCGTTCAGACCTTGATTAGCTCGTTCAGGTGTGTTTGATTAGGTTTAAAGCAAAACTCTGTGGGGCTGCGGCTCTCCAGGACCGACGTTCCCCACCCCTGATCTAGAGTTTTTGTTGAAGGGTGTGTCCATGGCGACCTGGCGAAATTTGATGTTTCGCCATGAAACAGGAAGTTGTTATAACTCAGCCATACAATGTCCGATCTACCCCAAACTTTACGTTTGATAAGACTCCTGATCTGAACAGATCTACATGCCCATATTCAGTTATAGTCATTGCGCCACCTACTGACAACAGGAAGTGTTTTACTCTGTAATGAGTAATGTAATGAACTACTCCTAGAGATTTGGTGACATCAACATTTTATTTTGTCTAAAGGCCTTTGGGATGGTAAATTGTGAAGATCTTGAGTAATCTTGAGAAATTTCAATGTCTCGCCATGGAAATAGAAGCTGTTGTATCTCAGACATAAAATGTCTGATCTGCCCCAAACTTTACACGTTTGAAAAGAGTCATGGCCTGAACACAACTGAAGACCAATATTCCATTTCAATCATAGCGCCAAAAGCTGGCAACAGGAAATGACTTGTTCACACTAATTCAACATGCAATGTCCAATCTGCACCAAACTTCAGATATTTAGCAAGAGTGTTTGTCTGAAGACATCTAAAGGCAAGCAAACCATGTTCAATCTGCATCAAACTTGATATGTTTGATAAATCTGAATGTTTGACTGATCTGAAGACTATAACATAACAATGTTCTGTTATAGCCATAGCGCCACCAGCTGGCAGAAGGAAGTCTGGCACATATAAATTACTTTTACATATTATTTCTATATTTGGCTCTTTAAATGCATATTGCTCACTGTTCCCTGTCTTCCTGAAGCCCAGGTGCGAGGGCTTTTTCATTGCTGCTTGCAGCTTTCATTTAAATTGAATTTCAATTACAAAATATTTAAAAGGAAAACAAAAAATCATGACAATTACATAATATAATGTACAATATGGTGCAACAACAACTTATATCTTGATAACACTTTACAGAGTAAAGTAAAGTAAATGCATAAAAAGGATAATGTATACCAAAGTTTTTTTTAATGAATTAATTATGCCTTCTGATGCACTTAATGCATTTGTATGATCTCATGAATAATTGTAAGGACAGTTATAATACATTATAATATTTATCTATTCATAGTTACACATTAAGTAAGTATTACTAAAACAAAAACAACAACAAAAAAATCAACCATTTCAGTTGCAAACTTTAAAATGCATTTTAACTTTGGTTACAGTTATTTATGATAAGGTATAATGCATTCAAATGTACATTATGAATCTCTTTATAATGCATTACATGCTTCTTGATGTATGCTCAGATGTGTGCTGTCTTTAAGGTACCAAAAATCTCAATTTGAATTGCTGAAGTGAGTAACATTTGGTTGGTAATGACTTGCGTCACAAAGTTTTAAACATATTTCAAAAACACTGCTAATTTTTCATTTGCAAAACTTTTAATTAGGAAAAAAAATCACTGAGTGCACCCTTTAAGAACAATTAGTTTACAATTAACTTAAGAACCATTTAAGTTTTTTTTTCCCTCTGTGCACTTTATTTTCCTCTAAAGAGCTGCTAACTAATGAAAGAAGGACTTTAATTGAGGGAGGTAATTTAATTCAAAGTCCAGCTCTAATGAGGTTTCACTCTGTTCAGTTCTGTCTGGTCTGAAAAATGTGATAGTAACCTCACAAATCAAAAGGTTTCAAGCTGAGTTTGCTAAAGATGACCCTAAATTACAAAGATAGATCATTTTAAAACAGACACGTCCAAGCGTGCGGGGGGAAAAAAGAGTGTGCAATATGCAAATCACACCACCACACCACACCACTTCTCCTGATAAATTGTGCATAAAGTGTGCTTTGGATCAAAATGAATCTTTACAGCATCAATCTGCATTTTTGATTTCTGTGGTTTGTAACCTTTATTTAGGAGTATTTGCTATGGTAAGCATAATGGAAGGTGCAATAGTACTTTTTAAGCAATCAGACAGATCATTACAGCTCAAAGGTGGCATGAATGCATTTACACTGCAATTACTATGCAAAAATAATGCCATGAGATTAACGGGTTTTAATTGTGAATTAATGTGCTTTTTATTAATATGTAAATATTAAATTCTTCTTATTTTTTAATGAAATGATACTGTGAAATGTACGAGGCAATAAATGTCTCTACTAAGGATTGGGTCAATGAGTCATTCACTCATTCTATTCATTCAAATGGCTAATTTATTCAGGAATGAAGTAGATGACTCTCTTTATAAATGGGCCATTGAATAGCTGGTTCATTCAGAAATGAATCACCAATGTGTGTTGTTTAGAGACATACAAAGGTTCTGCTGTGGCTTTATAGGTAATATTTACCTCGCCAAAACTCTGGAAAAACAGACAATATTGTCTCTTAAAATATAACACAATATTATTTATTGAACTTGTATAAAATCAATAGGCCTATCATATTTGCACTTGGCTATTCGGGACAAAAACAACAATCCTGTGATATTGCACTCGTTGCTCGTGTGATTTTGCTTAACTATTTCATATAACATAAATATGAGGGCATACAGGAGAATTTCAGGAGCATATAACTGCATTTGATATAGGCTACATCACACAGTCAGTTGTTTGTCACCAGTTAAAGGAATAGTTTACCCAAAAATGAAAATTCACCCTTAAGTAGTTCCATACCTCTATGCATTTTTCTGTTCTGTCGAACACAAAGGAGGATATTTTGAACAAAAAGTTTGTAACCAGGTTATTTCAACACATTATAAGTTTCAATTTCCATATGTAATGAGTTTAACATGCATATGCTGTATGCTATTTACAATGAAGCCTTGATGCGAGTCATGAAAGCGCTTTAAGAGTGCCGGACCAGACTGCCTGTCAGAAAAACACAATTTAACCCACCAAATTCACAACTGTGAAACGCAGCTAAATGTAATTCACCCTCCATAAAGAGGCCTGAGCGCAGAGCATCAAATCGAATGCAGCCTCCCGCTTCCGGAGCTTCTTTACACACTAGTGGTGCGTAAAGAGCTTTGAGTAAGACTCCTGCGAAGTCGTGAGGCAGGGACAAATCCGTATCATATTCCGGCACAAAGGCTGTCAGAGATGATCGGCCAAACGCCTCATTGTTGGGTAATGGGAGCTGACAGGACTGAGCTAAAACCATTGAGCATGATCTGAGCCAGAGCGACAGTAGAAATGCCTTCACAGCCAGCAGGCCGGATAACAACACCACTAGTTGATTAAATGTGTGTGAAGACTACACATATGAGGTTCAGCGTTCCTCTGATGCCATTATCTCAGATCCACCATGGCTTACGAAGAGAAAGTCGATCGCTCACAATTATTCTAACTAGAAAATAAAAAAACAAAACGCGTCCACTGGGAGTGAGCGGACATTAGCCGCAGTAAGTTAAGTCTGAGACAATAAAGGAGAAGAAAGAATGCTTACAGAAAAATGCATGAGCCAAATCTATATGGAAGTTGAAGACTAAAAATAAATGTAATCATCTTTCGAAAGCATCGCAAGTATGAATACGAAGTACGATAGAACGATAGAACAATAGATGAATAGATAGATAGAAAGACAGATAGAATGTCAG
The DNA here is from genome assembly GCA_032359235.1 of Enteromius mattozi. Taxonomy (NCBI): domain Eukaryota; kingdom Metazoa; phylum Chordata; class Actinopteri; order Cypriniformes; family Cyprinidae; genus Enteromius; species Enteromius mattozi. Next base: position 19,818,617 of record JAUMHE010000056.1, on the reverse strand, counting down.
AATAAATCATAGAACAATAGATAGATACACAAAATGATAGATAAACAGAAATATAGAAAGAACAATAGAATTATAAATAGAACAATAGATAGATAAATAGAATGATAGAAGAATATAACGATAGAACTATAAAAAGAACAATATAACAAAAGACTAGAATAGAATAGATAAACAGAATGATAGAACAACAAAAAGAAGGATAGACAGATAGATACTATAGCTATAGAAAGAACATTAGAACATTAGAATAGAACAATAGATGACAGAACGAACATAAACTAAATACATACAAATAAATACTAAAAACATAAAATAAATAGAAATATAGAAAGAACAATGGAATGATAGAACAATAACTAGATAAATAGAATGACAAAACAATAGAACAACAAAAAGAAGGATAGAAAGATGATAAAGATAGATAGATTAATAGAATGATAGAACTATAGTAAGAACAATAGAACGATAAACAGAACAATAAAATAGATAAACCAAATGACAGAACGATAGAACAAAAAGGATAGAACAATAGCACCATAGAAATAACATTGGAATAATGGAACGATAGATAAATAGAACAACAGAATGATCGAACGATAGGTAGATAGGTAAAACGATCAAACGAACGATCGATAGATAGATAGAAGTATCTGATCCAGTATCTGATCTGCAAACCCTAAAAGACCTCTAATACTCTAATATGCAGTACCCAAAGTTTTTTTTTTACATCAAGACACTTAGGATCGTTAAATCTGGTCTTGTGTTTTCTCAGAGTTAAACTATGAGTCCGGACTGAGAGTCAAGCAGCAGGAACAGAGAGTAATGCTGGACTTAAGCATTCATTTACATGTCAAGGTTAGAATAATTACACCTCCCTTGAGCTCTCACTCCACTTGTTTCTAGAGAGCAAGGGCTTTATGCACTGGATAGGGGGTCTAGGGAACATATGGAAGAGTGTGTGTGTGTGTGTGTGTTTTGTGCTCTATAATGAAGTGTTGGGAGGAGCCAGCAGACGCTGTTATCACATCAACCCAGACCCTATTACACACACGGCAGCGAGACCAGCTTCTGTGCTGAGAAACTTTCTCAGACAAACTCTACCGCATTATCTCAAATTAGAATGCGAGAGAAAAAGAGTCTTTCAGGCTCATTTATATAAATAATATATAAACATGAATGCAAACGCAAATCGAAAACACAATATTTTCCATTCTAATCTCTATTTTAAAAGGTGTGCTACTATAATAAAGCAAAAAGCCATTAACTGCAGTTTACAGAGGTAAAAAAAAATTGAATTGTCTTTTAGGAAAAGTTTACACAAAAATGAAAATTCTGTTATCATTTACAAAGCCAAAAAATGACACGATCCTTCAGAAATCAATCTAATATGCTGATTTGCTGCTCAAGAAACATTTCTTATTTTTATCAATGTTGAAAGCTTTTGTGGAAACCGTGGCTAATTATTGTTTGGGATTCTTCACTGTTGAAATGAATACAGATCTGTTTATGGTTACCAAGCAACAGAGCATCTTTAATACATAAAAGTGCATCACAAGTGAAAGCAGCTTATCCAATCAGAATTTAGACACAGAACTATGTGGGTTTTTTAATGAGTATTTGCTCAGGTTTGGTCTTTCTCACCGACTCATAAGACACTGAAGAGGATCTAAATTCAGAGCAATATATAGAAATCCATGCTCTCTCTTGAGAATTCCTCTCTCGCTCTCGTCCTTCTCTCCAAGCCACTCCACACATCACTTATTATCTTATCAAACACCAACATGTTTCTGTCTGTCAGCTGATTCCCAATAAACCCCAGATTTATAGACTCATGCCTCTGTACGCCTCATGATGAGATCCGGAGATTTCACACTGCGTTTCAATTTCATAGAAAATCAAAATATCAGGAAAAAAACATAATAACTTTTCTTGCTAAACTCGCTACCGTTGTGATCGGCCAGCCAGTAATTCAGCAATTTCACGCTTCACCATAAAGCAATAGTTCACCCAATAATCAAAATTTGCCAATGGATGCTCTGCAGTGAATGGGTGCAGTCAGATTGAGAGTCCAAACAGCTGATAAAAACATCACAGTAATCCACACCACTTCAGTCTATCAACATCTTGCGAAGAGAAAATCTGAATGTTTATAAGAAACACATTCATCAAGGCATTTTAACATGTTAGCCTTCACTAACAAAATGTGAGTCCATAATCCATAAAACACTTCCTCCATTAAAACAAGCCATCCCCCGTTATCGTCTCACAACAAAATCCACTGCCATATTTGTATAGAGCTGTCTTGGTTTGTAAATGGAGCTTGATCTGTGCATTCAGACAACATGACTTTTTTCACTTGTGAAAGCAATATTATGGATAATTATACTATGTGGCCGTTGAACACTTGAATCTGATTGGCTGACAAAGGTGTGCAATTATTTTCATGGAACTATTATTTTAAAGGGCTTACAACAGCAATATAACCAAAACCCACAATGATATCGGCTTAACAAATAAATATAATAATGAATATGATAAAAACAACAGCTCATTTCCATGATTTGTCACAAAATTACATTTTATTATGTATGGCAAGCACATACTCTATCTCTCCCGCTCTCTCTCTCCCTCAGAGACACACACATTAACATATGTGCTAATGTTGTTAGCACTACTCTGACGACTTTATCTGTAACATCAACTAGAAAGCAACTTGACTTCTCACAAGCGAGGTAACAGCAGCGCTGTTGGTGAAGAAAATGAACTGAAGTTTCACTGTTTTAACCAAAAACTTTTGAGAGATGCATAGACTAGATAATTCACACACGCTCTCTCTTTCACACACACACACATACAGTACACACTCATAACTTAGCTATTAACTGCATTAGTCTGCTATCAACAGCTCAAGCCTCCACTACTAGGTCAAAATGACATTTTGGAATTAACAATGTTGGGTAATGTAAGTACAAAAACCAGACAAACACCTTGAAATATATCATCTGACCGATGTCTCGATGTGTGGCAACCATAAACGGAATAATTGACTCTGGGCCATTGAATTATTAGAAAAATAATGCACACCCGAGGTGTGTGCTTCGGGTCGTGACCGCATCACCACCTCAGGTGTGCATTATTTGTCTAATAATTCAACAGCCCGGAGTCAATTATTCCTTACAGGAACTGCAATATAGCCAGAAAGGACCATTTAAAGTAAGAAAAAGTCCTAATGATAGATTGTTTCTAACAAACACACAGTTTTTCACTTTACAAGGCATTAACTGATGAACTGAAGTAGTGTGGATCACATGTGGATTATTGTGATGTTTTTATTAGCACTCTGACGGGACCCATTCACTGCAGAGCATCCATTGCTGAGCAACTAATGCAATGCTAAATTTCTTGTAATGTCGTAATGAAAAAACAAACTCAGCCTGAGGGTAAATTAATTTCTTGCATTTTTTTTTTTAACTATTCCTTTAATTTAGTTGGTATCGAGCGCAGACATTTCCACAACATTTGATCTGTAGATTCATACAAGCGTTATTCAGGTCCAACCTTTTCACACAGCCAAACAAAGAAAATCCATTTCAGCCAAACGAAATCCATTTCAGAATCGAGCCAAATATTCAGATCACCCTGGGTCAATCTCAGTTAAAGACAGGTAATCATAAGAGAACATTTGCATACGGCTTTACCGATCAGCCTCTGGCGGCGCATTCATTGATTCGCTTGCGTGTATTTACGTCAAGAAATATTTGCAGAGGTAATTAAAGTCATTTTAAATCATTTAGCAAGCAAATACAAACAAGTCTATCCCTCGCTTTCCTGCCCATTATCCTGATCCATTCTGATGAGCCGAACACCTGCTCTCGCTGCTGACCTCACTGTGCAAATGGATGCGAGCCATTCGTCTCTGTTCTCCTGCATCTGTTTACAGCAGCCTCCTCTCTCTCTCTCTCTGTGATGAGGGTTCAAACTCAGCTGTCTTTGCAGCTTGATTAGATGTCCGTTTTTGGCACAGAATCAATGTTGTTTAGAAGTTTCAATGCTGAAAATTGAAAAAGCCTCTTCACACGCTTCGTTTTCTCTGTCATTCCAAACTGGGGTTGTGGAGGATAATTGGTTGAAAGACAGAAAGATTTCAATGTAATGATTAGTTGAGAACATGCCGGTGAACCGTACAACCTGCAGACCTTTTTTCTCTGTGCTGATTCTGTGGGAAAAACCTGACTTAGATTTAAAAGGTAAATGTGTTGAACAGGGTAATGCTCTGTTACTGCTAACTAAAAGCATAATTAAAACGGCTAAATATTTATCCCTTTATGAACCACATTAAGTTAAACCAAAACCAGTACAATGTGTTCAACAACAATTTTTCAGTGTGATACAGAATGTTGAATGCTGAAAACTGTAGGGTAGGACTTTTTGGGAATTGAGTGGATCAAATGTACCCAGACTAATTAAATAGCTATCTGGCTGCTGGCTAACATTACCAATAACCCCTGTGGCCATTATTGTACATGAAAAAATAAAATGCACTAAAAGATTACTAGAAAAATATTAACAATTTGATCACAGTAAGAATGTTCATTAAAGGGATAGTTCACCCAGAAATGAAAATTTGATGTTTATCTGCTTACCCCCAGGGCATCCAAGATGTAGGTGACTTTGTTTCTTCAGTAGTACACAAACAAAGATTTTTAACTTCAACCGTTGCAGTCTGGCAGTCATATGCTTCAAGTCAATGGGTACCAAATGTTCCAAACTCTGAGTCAAAAAAAACATACACAGACAAAACCAAACTAAACCCTGCGTGTGACACGTCACTGTCTGGCACACAGAGATCTATACATAGATGCCTCATTAGTGACTGTTTCTATGGGCCGCGATATGTAAGGATCTATGTATATATCTATGCGTCTGTATCTATGTGCCAGAACACGTTGGCGGTCATACGCCAGAGGCTGTGAATTAAATCAGGAGAGTCGGAGATCGTAGTGTATATGAGGTAAAAAAAATTGATATAAATACTGTTCAGTTTTTTGCACAGACCGATCGTTTCATGTCTTAACACCTCAACGTATCGTCACAAGCTGTAGGGGTTAATTTGGTTTAATCTTAGCTTTGGAACGGCAATGGTTTGAGTGAAAAATCTTTGTGTTCTACTAAACACAGAAACAATGTCACCTACATCTTGGATAAACATCATATTTTTCAATTTTATATAACTATCCCTTTAAGAAAGTAAAGTGGGTCAATTTTAATCTCATGTTTGGGTTATATTTGACTACTGACCTTTGACCTAGGCCTGTGATAATCAACATATTTCAGAAATAATAAGACCTGACCAATAAGATGAAAACAGCAAAGCCTTTTGATTGGTCACTGGAAATCTAATTTTTTTCAATATTCATTAGTTTCATCAACAATAAAAAATTTATGGACTGAGAACGTTAATTATATCTGTTGTATTTCTACATGAAAACAAACAGCATCAGTACTTATAAATCAACGAATAATGATTAATTTGTAACGTCATGCACAACTGCATAAACAGTCTGAAGAGAATCTTGCTGAGCAAATAACAGCTGGTTTACTGACATCAACACTGAAGCATAACTTTCTCAGAGAATCTGAGAATCATGACTTAGTTAGCTTTTGTTTGACATCTTGTAGCATTCTGCAGGCAGAAGAAACATTTGTCTTGATTGACAGAAAATGATTTTGCACCACAGTAAGGCAAGAAGACACTTTAAAGTCTGCATGTAGTGAAAATCACACTTTCTATTTTCTGGCTGCATGTTATAGTGTAGCTCTTATTGTGAGCAAATCATCTGGCATATATTACATAAATAAAGAAAAATCACCTTTTTGATCTTTAATTCTAACTCTTTTGGTTTAAATCCTTATCCTAAAATGTCATCTGTTCATCCAATCAACAACCATATCAAAGAACCAAGTCCCTGCCCTGCTACTTGGAATAACATTTTTGCTGACTGGCAAAAAATGCCCAATATTATTAATCTGATAATGCAGAGTTCAAATGTATTTATTTATGCAATGACAAAAGCAGCCAAATGTAACCACACTAATGACAAAAAGTATTCAAGATTTAACCATAAAATAATGTCTTCAGAATTACTTGTACGTGAAAATGGGCTGAGAATCGGATATACATAAAGTTGTAATCTGGCTCAGAGGAAGATGGGAATCATGTCTTGTGGCGGTTTTTCTGCTGATGAAGGGAAAATACAAGACTTCTTCAGCTTACAAATGGCTGTGGAAAGCAAAAAGGCAACAAAATACATCATATATTGTGGGAAACAGCCACTATTTTTGGAATCAGCACCCCGGAATTAATCAGAAACAAGTATTGGATTTCATTCAGCAGATATGATGCAGAGATATGACTAGAAATATGATTTCACTCTAATGTATGTCACGTCATGGAAAAAAAGATATGTCGCTAAAATCACCATGACATCAAAACTATATATATATATATATATACACACACACACAGCTGTACTGTAGATGTACATACAGTACCCCTTGCAGAATGTGTAAAATATTAATAATTGAAACAAAAAAAGGGATCATAAAAATTGCATATTATTTTTTATTTAGTAATGTCCTGAATAAGCTATTTCACATAACAGATGTTTACATAAACTCCACAAGACAATTTATAAAAAATGACCCCAATGAAAAGTTTAAGCTTGAGTCTTAATACTATATGTCATTTCCTGGATGATCCACGACTGTTATTTGTGATAGTTGAACAAGTCCCTTGTTCGTCCTGAACAGTTCAACATGACTTCTTCAGAAAAATCCTCCAGCTCCTGCACATTCTTTGGTTTTCCAATATTTTCTACCTATTTGAACCCTTTCCATCATTGTCTGTACATGATTTTGAAATCCATCTTTTAACACTGAGGAAAACTGTAGAACTAATGCATAACTATTACAAAAAGTGAAAACTTTAAATTGTGTCATTAGGGTAAATTATATATATAATCAACAACTGATGAATAAACTCAAGTCCTGGTCTACGTTTTTCCTTAATCGATAAGCAAGTTGGCTGAAGTTTCTAATTTCTGCCAAATTAAGTAAGACACCACCCATGGTTTTATCAAGCACTCGCTTCAGCTTTTCTGGCCTTAGACATGAATTGAGAACAGATTGTGGTCTGCCTTTTGCATGGGCTCAAACGCAAATTCAGGCAGGAGTATGCAAACATGAGGTCAGGGTTAAAGGACCTCTTCCCACGCTAACCCAGGGCGATTGAGAAAATGCATTAACACGATGCACTTCAACACGAGGCGAGAGATGGAGTGAAAGAGATCATTTAAAAAGAGACACTCTCTTTTTCGAGCTGCACACACACACACACTGTACTATCTGGCCACTTTATACAGACGACATGCCGCTCTTTCCAGATGAAAGTAGTACAAAGAGGGACGGAAAAAAGAGAAACAGCAATGAGCTCACTCACCTTAACCTCAGGACCATGTTCACTGCTCCCTGAACGCTCAAGGGTTTCTCCAACGGTTGAACCTGAACACAAACACACAACATGATGGTAAGTTGTTTGCTTTTGGCGACGTGTTCTAGATGCTGAGGTTAAAAGATCTTTATACGGCACACGCTGCTGCTTACACACAGGTCTAGAGGAAGTCAGGGTTTTACTTGAGATGTGAAGTGAAATTACTCCAGTCAACCCACATTATGACAGAACCAAGGCAGAAAAATACAGAAACAGCGTCAAACTCTAATTATCGTAAAAGTACATAGAAAACACACATTTTCAGTAAAACAGTCCATTTTTAATTGGTATCATACCATATGTTAATAGTCAAAATTACAAAGCTTTTCATTTATTTTAATAAAAAAGCTAATAATGGATATCTACAGTACTGTGCAAAAGTCTCCAAAATACTCAACAAATTTCAGCAACAAAAAATGGTTTTAAGTCAGTCATTAATTGTAATAATGCAGTGAGATTATTGTCTGCACAAGGAGTCTGACAACAACCAGTGCTCCACACAGAGATCTGATCTGATCATCATCCAGTCTGTCTGGAATGACATGAAGTAACAGAACAAA
>JAUMHE010000056.1:19766047-19781818 GCA_032359235.1 Enteromius mattozi | reverse complement strand
GTAAACACACACATAGTTCGCGGGGCGCTGGAGTGCCATCCCCTGATCTGGGCTGGCATATCCAGCTGACTGTGACAGTATATTTATTATGTAAATATATATACACACAAAAACAGTATATATTTCTAAAAGTACTAATTTATATAATTTGTAATTTTTCTTATATACATGCATGGTTGTGTATTTATATATACATAATGAATGTTCACAGTACACACACATATACTATGTAAAAGAAAACTTATTTTGGATGCAATTAATTCAAGATTATTTGTTTGACACCACTAACATTATATATATATATATATATATATATATACACACACACACAGTATATATAGATTGTTAACATTTATATGTGTAAATGAAGTAAATACAAGAATTTAAGAAAATGTTATTTCACAATGCACACAACTGTAAGTGTCCTAAAAATAGGCCTTTTTTTGTTATGCTAAATCTTATTGCATATATATTTTTATGGGTTGAAATTTGACCCGGACACATGCTTTTTACAAGATTTAAAAAAAAACAAACAAACTTGTCTTTCCAACATTTCAAATAATAAAAAATCTCTGATGTGAAGTACAATCTGAACAAAGCCAAACCAAGGTCACTAGTGGAAACCCCTGTTACATAAAACCGATCAATATTCTAGAACTAGATCAGCCAGTTTCCCCCCAGGGACGGAAAAAGCCTCATTTCAGGAATTTAACACTTCTCCACACTACGATCAATGTGTCTCGGGCCTGTTTTTCTGCTCTCCATTATGCGGCTCTAACACTCAAATTCAGAAAACAAAATGAAACAGAGAACAAAAGTGGGGAATATATTATCTTTTAATAATCAAACCATAATTAACCTCAATGAGAGAAATTAAAAAAAGACTTAAAGTGGCTTTACTTACTGATTAAATCACAGCTAGGTTATTGCTTTTATAGTTAGCATAATTAAAGCTAATTACCATGATTTAAAAAGCAATATAATCTCTCTAAAGGCCCATAAATGTTGCTTTTTAGATTGACAACCAGTATTAATTAAAGCAGAATTTTTACAGCTAAAGAAAGCTTAATTACCTCAGTGTTATAAATAACTTCTGAAAGAGCTTAAATAATTACGCAATTTAGAATGCATTGGTCAAAATCAGTTAAGAGCAACAAAGAATTTAAAAATATATTCTGAGTCATCCATTTTTTTTATGTTTTCCCTGAGCTTAGTTTTTAGAGTTTTAATGTTAGAGTCCTGATTTAGTTTTTCATGGCCATTTCACCTGCTATCGTACTCGTACAATTAAACAGGCAGGGTTTTTTGTTGCAGTTTCTTTAAGACATCTATGTAAATGTTCACTTTGCATGTGAAATAAGATGAAGAACGTATTTGCAAGCTGTGGATTTGTTGTCGAGCCAATTGAGTAATTTAACTGCCCCATGAAAAACTCTGGAGATGTTAGATGCCAAGATGCTGGTGGTTAATCTACTAAGACAATAAAAAAGGATCAAAACATTTCAGAAAATCTACATGTTTCAGCAAAGTCAAGCAAAGCTACAAACCTGCGATCTGCACCGATCCATCTTCTCCCAATAGAATATTACCAGCCTTCACGTCCCTGAGGTCAAACCAAGACAAAGCACATACGTGTCACGGTTTATTACAATCTTAAACATTAACAATAACGCCAGTGGCTGAAGAATGAATCCGCATGTTTATGAATTTTTCAGACCATTATTACAGCAGCGATGGCCTGGAGGGAAAAGACCTCATTAGTATTTTCCACCACTTAACATGCAGAGGAACTTAATTAAATCATACGTTATACCAGTCTCACAAAAAAACAGACGTTTGATTATCAGCATAAAGTCTGGCCCACTTAGCATCTCATTTGGACACTTAAAGGAACAGTTCACCCAAAAATGAAAATATGCTTAAAATTTACCTCAGGACATCCAAGACATCACTTGCTCACCAATGGATGCTCTGCAGTGAATGGGTGCCGTCAGAATGAGAGTCCAACAGCTGATAAAAAAAAAACATCACAATAACCCACAAGTAATCCACACCACTTCAGTCCACCAGTTAATGTCTTGTGAAGAGAAAATCTGTGTGTTTGTAAGAAACAAATCCATCATTGAGGTATTTTAGCATTAAACTGTTACTTTTGGCCAAAATATGAGTCCACAATCCATAAACACGCTTCCTCCAGTGAAAAAAGTCAACCTCGTTGCATCAAAATCCACCAAAATATTTGTTTAGAACAGTTTTTGCTTGTAAACAGTTCTTGATCTGTGTATATTTCTCCCTTTATTCAGACGAGGTTACTTTCTCATTGGAGAAAGCAGTATAGTGAATAGAGTACTCATATTTTTACCGTAAAACAGCAGCTGGAAGTTAAGATGTGCTAATAATGGATTTTGTTTCTTACAAACACAACTTTTTGCTTTACGAGATATTTATTGATGGACAGGAGTTGTGTGGCTTACTTGTGGATTATTGTGATGTTTTTATCAGCTGTTTTGACCTGATGGCACCCATTCACTGCAGAGTGATGTAATCACCAAATCTTTTCAGACAAAGAAAAAAAAAAATCATCTACATCTCGGATGGCCTGAAGTTGAGGAAGTTTTCAGCTAATTTAAATTTTTGGGAGAACTATTCCTTAAAACAGAGAGAGACAGTCTGAAAGGCACGGCAACACTTTGATTTGCTGTCATTTTTTTCTTTACCTGTGAATCTGTCCATTTTTGTGTAGATAATCTAATCCCTCCAGGACTTCCTTCAATATGGTTGCTATTGTAGATTCATCTAGGACACCGTTTCTATGCTCTCCTTTGCTGAATGTGTGCTTTATGATGTCTAACACTGATCCTGGATGAATAAAAAAGTTTGTGATCACACAAAAATATTCAAATCTACAAAATAATGCATGAAAAATAACATACAGTGACTGCAAATAGTATTTGGACATACAAACTATATAAATTACAATATGAACTATCCAATAAAGTGACATTTATTTTAAAAAAATAACACCAGCACACTTCTCAGGCAAAACATTTTACAAAATAAGCCTATTTTCAATAATGAAACAACGCATATAATGCTGAAAATGAACATGTCCATAGTTAATTGAAAAGATTTTTCTCACCTCCACTCAGGAGCTTCATGACCAGCCAAAGTTCATCTTTCACAACAAATGAAGTGTAGTAGGTGACCACGTTGGGATGGTTACACTGGCTCATGGCTTGAATCTCTTTCTGTGGAGACAGATGGAGGTGTCTAGCTTTATAATGCATGTCTTTAATAATGTCTGTGTGCTTTATAAAGCATGCACATAAAAGTAATTGCAATCGTAGAAATAGAAAAACCCCTGAACCTGAATTTATACTTGAGATTAGTATAGAATAAGTCTGTTAAGTAAAGGGCCAGAAGATATTTCTTACCAAAATCAAATGAAAGAAGGAAGAAATTTAAGCCCATGTTTATGACTATTAATTTATTCATCAATCAATGTCGATTTCAATTATTTGATTCAACAATTCATTCGAGCCAACATTCAAAAAATATAATTTAATAATAATTTAAATGGTTTAGCAAGGTAAGCATGTCAATTCTTCTGTTATCTTCCTACATTTTGTTATATTGGTGTAATTGAGTGCTGGCAACAATTAATCGTGATTAATCACATCCAAAATAAAAGTTTTTGTGAACATATTATAGGTGTGTGTAATGTGTATATCCATTATGTATATATAAAAGACACACATATACATTATATACTTAGAAAGTGGCTGCATGTCTTTACATGTATATATTTATATTCATATAATTGATTTTATATATAAATTTATTTAATATATAAACATAAAATATTATTTTTAATCTATAAAAAATATATAAAATATACACGTTTGTGTGTTTATACATAAACACACACATTATATATGAAAAATAAATATACACAGTACACACACATATATTATATACACAAAACTTTTATTTTGAAATGCAACTGATTGCTGCCCAGCACTAGTTTAATTGCATAAAAATTATAAAAAGTTCAAAACATTAGATCTTTAGTGTATTTTTGCATCGTTGGTTGAAATGACAGTTCGTTTACAGCCATTTTTATACTTTTTATAAACCATCATTTGCGAAAATATCAGACAAAGAAATTCTTATCCTTGATCATCTGCAGTGGCTGTTTTGCGCTTTATTTCAGAGCAGAATTCATGCATGAACATGTGCATGAACATGTGCCTGTTCAGCTGAAGCAGGTCTACATGCAACTGATCAAGCCATTTCACATACTCCAATAATATAAGGCTTTAATTAAAGGACCGCAGGATGCAAACCTGAAGAAAATTGAAAAAGTACATTACATATGTGCTGTCTGGCTTAAGCATAAATTTACACAAACCATATTTCTGTGTCAGCCAATTTGAGAGTAAATCTGGGAGATGTTTCCTATCTCCGTGGAATAAACTTGTTTTCGTGACAGAACAGTCATTAATCAAACCATCAGTTTCCAATCTCACTGCACCAAAACAAAGATCAATGGAAAACAACTCAGTCGTGAGTGTCGGAGTGAGAGGCCTGCTGGGTGTGTGTGTGTGTGTGTGAGTGTGTGTGAATGATTACAGTAGGGAAAGCGCACTCTATGAGAGAAGCATGGAGCATGTGTGTCTCTGACAGATATGAACCCCATTTTTTAAAAAACTAGGGCAGTCAAAACTGCAAGTGTTGGCTAATGATTAATTATCACACAGATAAATGTGATTAATGATTATTGACTTCTGTGACACTAACACATGCACACTAAGAAGTTGTTTATTCATTCAATCGTTAAAAGAAAATCATTTCATCTATAATCATTTCCGCAAATTAAAAAACTTTTTAAGACTTAACTTTTTAAGATTAAACAATGGTGTATGGTTTTATAAAAGCAATTAAGTCAGGATGATTTCGAAGTTATGTTTAAATTATTTACAATGATTTATTAACTTGCTTATTTAAAACTTTACAGCAAGAGTTTAGTGGCAATCATTCAACCCCATGCAACATCGGGAATGACAAGAGATTTGACTAAAGATTTCATTTGTATACATTTTTGCTACTTTTGCTGTTTGGTCTATCAGAATCTTTTTGAAATAAGTCTTATTGTTCACCAAAGCTGCATTTATTTATTATTTAGTAAAAACAGTAATATTGTAAAATATTATTACATATTTAAAATAGCTGCTTTCTATGTGAATACATTTTTAAAATGTAATTTACTCCTGTGATGTAAATCTGAATATTCTGCAACATTACTCTAGTCTTCGGTATCACATGATCCTTCAGAAATCATTCTGATATGTTGATTTGCTGCTCAAGAAACATTCTGTTGCTGCTTAACCTTTTGGTGATTCCAGGAATATTTGATGAATAGAAAGTTCAATAAAAAATTATTAAAATTTAATCATCTGCAGTGAACGGGTGCCGTCAGAATGAGAGTCCAAACAGCTGCTAAAAACATCTCAATAATCCACACCACTCCAGTCCATCAGTTAATGTCCCGAGAAGCATAAAGCTGTGTGTTTGCAAGAAATAAATCTCCTTTATTCATAACATTGCTTTCTCCAGTGAAAAAGTCATCTTGTCTGAATCAAGAGAGAAATATGCACAGATCAAGCACCATTTACAAGCAAAAACAATCAATATCAATGGATTTTGATGTGAGATGATAACAGGGGATGGGCTTTTTCATTATGGATTATTAAATACTTTTATGAGTATTACACCCAGAACCAAAGGTTTAAAGCTAAACTCCCTAATAGTTTTCATAACAACACATAAGACATTAACTGATGAACTGGAGTGATGTGGGTTACTCGTGAATTATTGTGATGTTTTTATCAGCTGTTTGGACTCTCGTTCTGACGGCACCCATTCACTACAGAGGATTCCTTGATGAGCAAATGATGTTATGCTAAATTCCACCAAGTCTTTTTGGATGAAGAAACAAATTCATCTACTTCACAGTTCAATTTTGGCTGAACTATTTACTACTACAACTACTTTAAGATTATTGTGAAATGCCTATAATGAAAACGAATGGGTAAAATGGAGTGAAGAGATGTCTGTCCAATCAATACCTTCCGTGCCCAGCGCAGTCAGGCTGCTCAGAAAACAAATTGCAATTTACCTGTAACTCTTTGCATTTCCATATAATGTGTGCGTGTGTGTGTTTGTGTTTACATGCATATGCATGTGTATGGCAGAACCTGCATGAGAAGACACAGCTGTTTTTATGTTGTTCCTCACCAACAGCTCATCCATGCTGGTCTGGCATTTCTCCAGGTTGATTCTCTTGATGGCCACACGCTCCTGTCGAGGGCTACAAAGCGCTGCCTGGACGACTGCTGTGGCTCCGCTACCTACAAAACACAGTATACACGTCTCTAATAAACAAAGCACACGCCGTGTCAAAGACATTATTCTAGATGAAAGGCAGACAGTAAACATGCCCTCTGGAATATAAAAGCTTGTGCGCAGCAGGTGCAGCTGATCATATGATGTGCTTATAGGATTGATAATAGATGTGTGTGACGCTGTGATAAGTAGCTTTACTGTAGGAGCGACAAATTGCATGCTAAAAGTTTGCAATATAATAAGATATATATTTATTTTTTTATCTAAATCAATTAAAAATGAAATATTTGAACTACTTTTTTTACATGATGTTGTATATATTATTTATATGCATGTACACACACACATATATATATATATATATATAAATAAAATGACAATTAAAATAAGACTATTCAATACTATAACAGCACAATAAATAATATTGTATTTTATTACATACTATACTGTAATTATATACACTGCCATTCAAAAGTTTGTTGTCAATAAGACTTTAATTATTTTTGTTTGTTAATTTAATTAAAAATACAGTAAATTATTGTAATACTGTGAATTATCATTACAACTTAAAATAACTGTTTTCTATTTGAATATGTTTTATAATCCAATTTATTCTTGCGATGCAAAGCTGAATCCCTTTCTGCAGTCTTCAGAGTCACATAATCCTTCTAAAATCCTATTAATACGCAAATTTATATATTATTAATTATTGATTATAGATATTATGAAAGTGTTTATTTCGCCTATTCAGTTGCAAAAATCTACCAAGAGCGTGAGTAAATATTACGCACAAAACCCCCAAAGGTGATTAAATTACATTTAAATTCAGCAATTTGTGTGCATATTATTTGCAATCATTAGATTCTATTTAATCCAGCTGCAAGGAAAACTATTTGAACCCTTGGATTTACCATGTAAATTTTATCTCATTCTCAAACAACTCACCGGGAAGAGACAAACACAGTCTGCTCAAGCAAATAACAATACAAACTACTTCAGTTCACAGCGTGAGCGGAAAAAGTGTGCGAACTCAATTGGCCTTACTTTGGCAGCAATAACCTCTTCTAAATAAAACGGTTTCAGTTCTGCAGTATTTTTTAGGTGTATCTCCGTAGGTCATCTAAAGCATCTCAGTCAGGTTGAGGTCAGGACTCAGACTGGGTCGCTTGATTGATACTCGTGTGTTGATTTACTGACTTCTGTTGAGCTTCAGCTACCAGAAAGATGGCCTTCAGTCTCCTAAATGGTCTGAATCTTTTAAACTTTGGCATGAATGTTCCCCTGCATGACAGCAAGCTGCCCAGGTGACCTTTTGCACATTTTGACATGCAGCAATGGGGACAGCAACGGCTTCCTCTTTGCAGGACACCCACAGTGCTGAGTACTGAGCACAGGCGGGAGTATCTTCATACAAAACCACTTTCTGTCATTGACTGGACTGGGAAGTGAGGCAAAATGAAACTGCATGGGTTCACATACTTTTTCCTGTAAACGTATTCAGGGTTATGTATATAGGCCAACAGCTACCATTCTCTCTATGTACTGAAAAAAGCCATATTGGTTGACCACTAATCGTATTATATAATTTAATGATTATAATTATATAGTTATAATTAAATTCTATAATTATTTAGCTATACTGTAGAATAATAATAGTACTTTCAAGCGATTAATTGCGATTAATCGCATCCAAAATAAGTTTTTGTTTACACAATGTGTGTGTGTATACTGTGCACATTTCTAATGTATATATAAATCCAAACACATGCATGTATAGATCTAAGAAAAATGTATATTATGTTTATATATCAAATATATTTCTACATGATATAATTTACATGAATCTAAATATATACACGCATATAAACATTTTCAAAATATATATTGCATGTGTGTATTTATATATGCATAATAAATATACACAGAACAGATACAGATTATGTAAAAAAACACACACGATTAATCGTTTGACAGCACGAAATAATATAATATGTAATATGTTATATACAGTACAATAGCATTCAAATGTTTATGATTTTTTTTTGTAATTCCATGATAAAATGTACAGCAAAAACAGCAATACTACGAAATATTATTACAATTTCAAATTGCTTTTGGTCAATTTAATATGCTTTAGCTGCATAAAAGTATTACATTTTTTAATAAAAAGTCTTAGTGATCCTAATGTATGCCTATATATATATATTTATATACATACATACACATATACATATACATATATAAAATAGTGTAATAATTCTATTCAAATGCACTTGAAAATGAGTTGTGCAATTTCACCAATCCCGACTGAAAATATTCCACATTTTCTAGACAATTAATGCATAAAACATAACACACTAATAGCCAATTGCTGATTCACATTTGTGATATGACACGTCACATTTGTGACTACAAACACACATGCAGTATAAACAAACGCAGTGCTGCTATTCACACCGTAAGAGTGAGTGACACACTGCCAACTGCGGCTGACAGATAAGGAGGGGGTCCTGACCGCGCATCGCACCGATTAGCAGAAGAAGTGCACAGAAACTATAGAGAAGCTATCCGGTAATGCTAGCTCTTATCTGAGCTGATAGCATATTGCTTTAACACGCATCTCGACCCCCCTACGCTCGCAGCCAGGAAGAGGCCCCCCTGTGTTTCTGCCTTCATTTACTTTGCGAGCTTCATATCTGCAGACAGTGCCTCCATCAATAACAGTCCACTCAATTTGAGTTACACTTTTAGGGATTTGAGAATGCAGTAAAACATCAATGAATTAAAAAACAAAACAAAAAAAAACTGTCATAAAATAACAGCTATTGATGATTAGGAAACGTTTGCTAAAACTTTAGAATAGAGAACACTTATTCACTATTAACTACTATTTTCCCTCAATAATTTCTAATTAGCTGCTTATTAACAGTCAGTAAGGTAGTTGTTACATTTTGGTATTGGGTAGGATTAGGAATGTAGAATACGGCATTAATATGTGCTTAATTACTACTAATAAATGGCTAATATTCTAGTAATATGCATGATATTAAGTAACTGGTTATGAGACCGTAAAATAAAGTGTTACCAAAAGTTCACTCATGCAATTAAAACTCAGTCATTAGTGCATGCTTTTATATTAAACATGATGGCATTTAATTGTTTATCTCTTAGTCATTATTGTATTGTATTTCATTATAGGTTTCAAAACTACAGAACTTTTTCCATATTACTAACTATTTATCATCTTACTAAGACACATTATATAGTGACAGCTGGAATTTATATAAATCTAAGTCAGTAATCTGCTATACTGTTATCTCATGAAATTATAATACAAGCTATCAGAATTTTATCGTAATTTTTGGCCATACAAATATCAGCATCTGCATAAATTTGCATATTTTTGCTCCTTTTGGGACTATAATTTACATTTTTTGAGTATGAGCAGTCTGAAGTTTTAATAAACAGTTCTATTAAATTAGATTCTGATTGCTATTATTTAATGTGTCTGGCATTATAGGGTTAATATGTGCGCTGTGTTTGCTGTATAGTGTAAAATATACATATAGATTCTGAAAAAAATAATTATGTGCGCTTTTGTCGGTGTGTCTTTAAGTGACGTGTCATTGTAATTTAATTTCTCAAAAAGTGCTGTTCATACCTTTGTGTGGAACTTTCCGAATTAGCCACAATGACTAGATGCACTTCTAAGAAATGAGAAGTGCTTCAATATGAGCAGCAGAGGGCGTCGCGAGACGAGCGCAAACGCATCGCATGCAGCAAATGACACCTCTGAATCTCACAGACAGTGCGAAGGCGTGCAAGTGCAGATAAGATGCACACATGCACTACACACTCAGAATACGAATAATAAAATATATCAAATCACAATAACGGCTCCTGTTGTCAGTGTTATTAGTGCTGTGTTAAATATCCGCCAGCCTGCGCAATGCATCAACTTCAAAGCCCTGAAACTTGCTTGCACTTTTTTGGCCACAGTAACCGTCCCTTGTGTTTAATAACAGCACAGTTACCGTAAACGTCAAAGCAGCCTGGTGTCTCACTGGACACGTGCTATTATAAAGCATCATCCCTCGTAACATGTGCACTGTCATCTAATAGCTCCAAAACACGAGAAAGGAAGCTTCACTTGTCATATCCGCATTGCATTACTGTCATCATATGGGAAAAAGCCGGTAGGCCCAAACCAAGGCAACAAACCGCAGCCTCTGACAAGCTCAAATCCATCTGCAACTACCCACCGATCACCTCCTGGAGCTCGTACGCCTCCTTGACAATGGGCCAGCTGGTGGTGAGCGCCGGCTGCGGGGTTTGGACGGCCGCCGGGGAGTCGCTCTGCTCCGCCATGATGCTGCTGAGAGAGTCGCTCTCTCTCGCTCACCTCTGCGCTGCTGTCGCTGCTGCTGCTGCTGCTGCTGCTGGATCACTACCGCCTGCGATCAACACATCCGGAGAGAGACATCGCGAATCCTACTACAGCGAGGGCTGAGCTCATGAATATTCATTGCGGCGCGCCGGTGTCACTACAACGTGGTGCGTGGATATTAAGTAGCTCATGAATATTAATTCGACCGTGGTGACGTTGTTTGGTGACCTTCGTTGGCGCATCTACTAACGTTAGGTAGATTTATTTATTCATTCATTTATTAATGCTTTATGATATTCTAAGGCCCTGTTGTGTGTTTATTTATTTATGCTTTCTAATAGTCTAAGCCCTGTTATTTATTTATTTATTTATTTATTTATTTAATGATTTATTTGTTTACTGATGCAATCTAATCCCATACGGTAAGAAAATAATTTTTTTCTGGCCAAAATATATTTCAAATATATGGTAAATATATGTTGTATTTGTGATGCTCAAAAATATATATTTTTGAAATGTAAAATATATTTCTTTTAAACCAAAATACATTTCAAAATATATTTTAGGGAAGAAATACATTTCCAACCTTACAGTAGAATGTATATGGATATTAAAGTATCCTTTATTTAAAATGTATTTAGTGCAATAATAATAATAATGTTTACATAAACACTTAAAAATATATAGTATGTTTTTTTACATATATATATGTGTGTGTGTTTGTTTTAGTATGTTTAAGTATGTTATAGAATATGAGAATAAATGTATAAAATGTATGTTCTTTGCTTGATTGATATGCTATATGTATGTTTTAGACGTCAAATAAAGATTTTTTTCAGTTGTTACATGTGAATGTATTTTCTTACATTAAAATATATAAAGGTTAAAATATATATTTTTGAGTTATTTTAAATATTTTTAATTTGTGTTTTGAAATATATTTCGAAAAAAAAATTTTACCGTATGGGATAGTCTAAGCCCCTATTATTTATTTATTTATTTGTGCTTTCTAATATTTATTTATTTATTTATTTATTGGTGCTTTATAATCAAAGGCCAAGTTATTTATTTATTAATGTCTGCTTTCTAATAGTCTAAGCCTATGTTATTTATTCATTTATTTATGTTTTAGCCACAGGATGCCATAGGCCTGAGAAGAGAAGAGGTCATGACAAACCCCCACAGGACCTCAGACGATGCCACCCTAAACCAAGAACTACTAAACTTTGCTATAAGTTTGATCGCAACATATAATAGTTGCTGTGTTAATAGTGTTGATTGCTTAACGATCTCAAATGTAAAGGCTAATATATATTATTAAATACCCTTTAAAATATCTCTTTCGTCTTGTCTCATGGATGATCTGTCTCACACACACACAACTAATAGCCTTATAAAACACTTCCATTCCATTTTATCAGTGCAACAACCATTAATAACCTAAATCTTCATAAAGATTTTGAAAAGAAGTAAAATTTTGGCTTTATGTATAAAGAATTTCACAATAATTGCTGTATAATTTACGATGTAATCACTATTTGTACTCACACTGGGGGGAAAACTATCAGTCCACCAGCAGGTGGCGCTATTTCACAAGATTTGACAACTAAAGGTAGCTTTTATTTTGATGCGTGACTTTTGTAAGAGGTCAGACTAATACAACAAAAAGTGCTATCAAGGATAACAAAATAAATAACAATAATGAAAAAAATCAAAGATGAAAATATACCCCTGAACACTGATTGCTTTCTTGTTAGAACACAGTAATAAAACATGCAGAACTGAAAGCATTAAGCTACTGGTAACAGAATCTATTTGAATCATTTTTGTTAATTAACATAAATAGCAGAAAATATGAATATTAAATGAAAAACGAACTAAACGAAAATTACAACGTTGCTTCGACAATTAACTGAAAGTTGCAACATTAAAATTACAACGGTGTAAATAAAAACTAAAACAGCACCGATAAAAAAGTTTACTTAAAAATCAACATTTAAAGAAAAACTAATAACACTTGCAAAAGCACGCATCAAACTATGAAAAAATGAAACAAAAATTATATCTAAATCTAAAAATAAAAGCTAATTGTAAAATAAAGCTAGTATAATAAAAACGATATTAAATAATTATTACTTACTCTGTAATATATGTATATGTTTCGATAACACTGGTTATGAAGCATTTATATTTATGTTGAGGCCCAAGACTCATTATCAAGACGACGTTTATTCTATAGCTATTTAAAGTGCTCTATTCCCACTCACTAATTTTGGCTATTAAAAAATATTTTTTTAGTACTTCTTAAGATCAACTAAGTGTGCCCAATTGTGCTTTTTGGGACACCATGAATAGGAACTAAAATGCGCTCACTAACATAGGCTACCATCTCTGTATTTTAAAAAATGTGTTTAGTTATAGCCTACACTTGAAAGCATCTTTCATACACTATACACTCAAGTGTACTTTTTCTAATACAGTGATAGTATGTTAAATAGAATTTTTGTTCGTGTTTGAGGGTGAATGAATAATGACAGCGGATTTTTAGAAGTGTTTCTTTAAGCGACGCTTTTATGATTGACAAGCGCATGGACCAATCAGCGTCGCGGAGGAGGAGCACGTCGGCCGCGTTCTACTTCCCTACATTGGAGAGAGCGGAGCCTCGCAACACAAAACGGGCGGTGCGAAACCCGCTTCCATCATCATCACCATCATCATCATCACACTGGACCTGCAAAGATCAGGCGTGAAAGAGCGTCGCAAGCCGCATAGGCCATTGACTGCACATCAGCGCGGACGTGGAGACTTCAGATCCGCTGGAAATGGCAGGGATCCTGGCGTGGTTCTGGAACGAGCGGTTCTGGCTCCCGCACAACGTAACCTGGGCTGACTTGAAAAACACAGACGAGTCCACCTTTCCACAAGCCGAGGATCTGTATCTGGCGTGTCCTTTAGCATTCTGCATGTTTATGATCCGGCTGGTCTTTGAGAGGTACGTGTCACATCTTCTTCTTCATCATCATCACCAGCATCATCATCATCATCATCATCACTGCTAAAGATGTTGCTCTCATGGTTCGTCCTCAGCTGATGGTGATGATGATGATGGGACAGGATTGAGTTCCTTCGCATTGTCACCGAATCTTTGTATGAATTAGGACAATGACAGGAACCCAATATGGCCCATCTTCTGGAATAATAATACTGATGATGAAAGTAGGTCAGTGCCTCTCTTTGTTGTGTAGATCATTCTTAGGTGTGCCATCTATTTCTGATTTTTGTGTTTTTATACGAAATCTGAAGTTTGAGAATCTCCACTGACTCCCAACGCAGGGGCATGTTGTCACGCTGTTGTATGGGGTAAGTTGTCACAAAGGGAACCTGTCAGTACCACAAAAACGGTCAAATATTTACTCAATGAAGCGCAAAATTATTTGTGCTTTAATGTCATGTAAATGCATTAGTATTGAGACAATGTTTTAGAAACCCGTCCAAGGTGACTGGAGATATGCTTGTATTAATCTGAATTTTGGGTCATCTAGTTTAAAATATTTACAAACATTTAAAAGAAACGTCATGACCTACATTTTTAAGAGTCTCTTGACCTACATTTTGCTGTTCATCACTCTGCTGAATTCCTGAATATTCTGATTACATCTGTGCAGGAATATTTCAGTACCTGGAGAATGTAAACATCTATTTCAGCCATATCTACTGTCATATATAATAACAATAATAATAGTAATAATAATCATTTTTAATATACGTTTTAAAAGTCTCTTATACTCACCAAGGCTGCATTTATTTATTCTAACAGTACAGTAAAAATAATAATATTGTGAAAATATTGTTTATGTAATTAATTTTTTGAGGAAAACATGGTATCGTTTTTCAGGATTCTGAAAGTTCAAAAGAACAGCACTTATCTGTAATAGAAATATTTTAAATATGAACATTATAGTAATATATTTTAGTAATGTTATTATGATATTAATAATATATGCATATTTCATAGCTTTCTTAATATTATAAACATATTTGCTTTCAGTTTAGTCAATTTAATATAGTCTTTCTGAATAAATGTGTTAATTTATGTACAAATAAATAAATAAATAAAACAATATTGACCTCGATTTTTGTGTATAGGTAATTATGAATTAGGTAATAATACTCATATTTTTGTGTCCACCCATGATATGTCAGGTCATTTAAACAGAAAATATATTATTTGAGATTTTAACATAATTTCCTTTATTTTTACATAATTTCCTTTATTTTAAGTAAGTGCTGTTAGTAGCTAGTAACACCAAAAAATTTAATTAATTTAAAAAAAAAACATAAAAAACCCATAGAATATACTAAATAAAACTTGTTTTTATTTGTATTTAATATTTATATATAAATATATTTATATTAAATCTTGGGCACGTTACTTTTGCACCTGACATTGTTGAAACTTAATAAGTGATAGAAAATGGAGAAAAGTGAGAAAAAATTGAAGTGGGAGATTCTCCCAAAGTTTTTTGTACAGTCAGTAAATAAAGAAATAAATAATAATTATACACACTACCAGTCAAAAGTTTGACAACAGTACGATTTGTATTATTTTTAAAAGATGTTTCCTATGTTCATCAAGGCAGGATTTATTTGATCAAAAACACAGGGAAAAAAGTAACATTGTGAAATATTTTTACTATTTAAAATAATGGGTTTCTAGTTTAATATACTTTAAAATATATTTTCTTTCTGTGATGCAAATCTGAATTTCCATCAGTCATTACTTCAGTCTAAATGATCCTTCAGAATGTATTAATGTATATTAAAATAGAAAATTGTTATTTTACATCACAATAATATTTCACAATATTAAATTTTTTTCCTGTATTTTTGAAAGTGCTGAGTATCCGGCCAGAGGAGAACTGGCCCCAACTAAGCCTGGTTCTCACAAGGTTTTTTTTCTCCATTCTCTCACGGATGGG
>JAUMHE010000056.1:19749825-19765947 GCA_032359235.1 Enteromius mattozi | reverse complement strand
TGATTGATTGATTGATTGATTGATCAAACAAATGCAGCCTTCATGAACATAAGAAACATCTTTAAAAATATATGTGACAACTAGTCGTATGCATGATATTAGATGATAAAACCAGTCAGTGTGCACTTTATATCAGCAGTAAATCATGCTTTCCAGTGAGCTATGAAACTTAGACTCTAAATTAAATTTTGTGCTATTATGAGTTTTGACATTTGAAAATGTGTTGACTTTCAATGCCACAAAAGCAGAAGTTTTGACATATTCCCTGCGGGAAGATGCAGTGTCAGGTTTTGTGTTTATGTATGCCACAGACCATCTGCTCTTCACCTTCATCTGACAGAGTTCTTCAGATCTCTCCAGCTGAATCTTGGTCTTCACAGTTTGAAGGTGAAATATACTGTCAGGGTCCCCTCTGGGATTGTGTCTAGGGAGGAAGCCGGATCTTCTAAAACATATTTTATTATCAGAGTTAGTTTAACCCGTGTGTTTAGTAAGTTCTGGACCAGCTGAAACCTTTGGGTCAGAGTTGACGAGTTAACAGGCCATTGCGAAATAATAAAAAAGCCATCAGTGTTCAACCGAAACGTCTTGATAAAACCTCTCGTGGTCTTTGCTGTGGCATCACTTGACTTCCTCTGTGGAAAGAGGACACATTATATGAAGCACAAACATCCTCTTCCATCTTTCTGCGTTGCACAATCGCTGTAAATTTTTATGATGAGCAGCAGTCCATTTATGGCGTTTCAGCCCCACAAAAGCAAACAGCGCACAGGCCGCAAATCAATCCAGCCGCCCATAACCTTATCGCAGCTCTTCAGCTTCATATAAGAATCATTTCTAAAGCATTTTCTGCACCGAATTGCATTTTCATCGTGTGAGGGTTCCTAATCGGATGAGATTATAAATTAATTGGGAAAAGCTCATTAGAACTGTCTGCTGTCACCTCCATTTCCATTCTTGTGACATCTTACTTTCCCAGACTTGCAAGATCGGTTCATCTCTAAGCTTTGAGTGTATTAATGTTTACCAAGGCTGCATTTATTCGATTAAAACTGTAATATTGTGAAATAGGGGTGGGCGATATGGCAAAAATATCATATCACGATTTTTTTCAGAAATATCATGATTCACCATTTTTATCATGATTGTTTGTCATTGATTTTACTATTTTGCACAAGAAATAAATTAATCCAGGTTTGGGACACATGTAAATAATGACACAATTATAATGTTTGCGTGAACTGTCTCTTTAATAACAAGCGGCAGCATGTTTAGTTCTGTCCCTTTAAGAGCTGCACGCGTCTTAATATACTGGTAAGCATCTGTTTTTCTCTTGATCGTTTACTTTTTACTTAAGACAAAGAAACGGTGTTTAACGCTGTGTGTTTTTGACAGTATTACCAAAATCAGATGTGATAAAATTCAGTAATCAGTAGTCAGTAATTAGGCGCTGTTTGACAGGCTTTTAGTGCGCGCGCGCGCGCTTCAGGTGTAGGCGCTGGAAAAGCGCATCCGGACAGCACACATGCGAAATGTTTCTTCGGCAGGAGTTTAAGCAAATAATGTACTTTTGTGATTGCGAATCAGTGCAGTGTCCGGTGAGTGTAATTCTACCACTGAGTTAACACTGATGTGAATGTATGTCGCGTTGTGCAGCATATTGAGACGGAGATGATCAAATAGCACGATACTACGATATTCCTTAAAAAGCAGATCGTGGAGAAATTTTTTTCGTCCACGATCAAAAATCGTCATATCGCACACCCCTATTGTGAAATATTATTACAGTATAAAATAACAGTTTTCTATTTGAATATATTTCAGTGTAGTTTTGCCATCTGATGTAAAGCTGCATTTCTTAGGCTTATTATCAATGTTGAACACGTTTTATTTATACTTAATATTTGTAATATTTACTTAATATTATAATATACTTAATATATAATAATAGAATTAATATTTTTAATAATACAAAGTTCAAAATAAAATAATTAATTTGAATTAGAAATACATAATAAATGCAATTTAAATTCTGAAAATTTTTAATTAATAAAAATATAATGAATTAAAATTTCTGAGCAATAACAATTTAAATAATTTAATTTGATATATTATGAATTAAATAATATATTTATTGTATATATTAGTGCTGTCAAATGACTAATCGCGATTAATCACATCCAAAAAAAGTTTTTGTTTACATAATATATGCATGTGTACTGTATACATTTATTTATATATAAATACAAGCACAACAGTATATAGTTTCAAAATATGCCAGTGTATTTACATTTATACTATATTAATATTTTTATATTTGATATTAAATATAAATATGACAGGAATAATTTATATATATATATATGTAAATATATATATATATATTCAAAAACTATTGAGATCAAACAAAATGTTCTTGGAACATTTTTGGGAGCAGGTTGTAAGAGAAGAATCTATGAAATGATTAACAAATAAGCGCTATAGCCATGTTTGTTTGAAACGTTTTAGTTGTTAAACATTTCATATCATCATCTGCTCAAAGTAAGTGAAATAATCTGTTCATGTCAGTGCTATTGTGATAAACGTAATATGGCTTTCATAAACAGCGAGTTTGATATTTAGAATAAAACGAGGATATGAAAATGTACTGCATAGTAACAATGACCCATGAAATGTTTCTTCTGGTTGTTTTTCCTTTTTAACATTCTCATTATCAGATCGACAAGATAGAGTGACATTAGCATAACAATACCAGCTGTAATGCAGCGGCTCTGATCAGCGGCTGTTTATTTCCTAATACACCCATGTTTATCAGGCCTTTAGTCAGCTGCAGAAAGACCAAATGCTTACAGCTGGCCTGTGCGCTTTAACACGCCGTCTCTGAAGATTTGTCAAGAAGTGATTGCACACAGGAGGATTTCTTTAGCCGCCCGCTGTGGTTTTACCTCAGAGCTTCCCTTTGAATATTGATTTTTAATGCAGCCTGACAGACCTTTTTGAAATAAGTTAGGACGCATTGATATTGCAAAATATAAATCTTATAAAGCATTCTTTGTTACTGGTTGTTGCAGGTTTATTGCAAGGCCATGTGCTCTAGGTCTGAAAATCCAGGCCAACGGGCCGCAGAAAGCTCAGCCCAACGCCATTCTGGAGAAGGTCTTCACTGCCATCACCAAGGTAAAGACCATGTTTCTTAACACACATAAAGAGGATTTATTGCTTCAGGAGGCAGAGAGAATCACTGCAACACGGTTTTGAGTGGTTTACTGCTATTATAAATGGCAGGAACAGCAGTTTGATAAAATAGGGTTATCACAAAAATTCAGTAAGCCAGTTTCAACAGGACAGCAGCCAAAAACGAATGTACTGAATAGATATGTGCTTTAGACAGCTAAATATTAATGTAAATATTAGCACCATTATTTCTCAGGTGGTGTTTTTACTGCATTATTATTATTAACCCGTGTGTGGGGTTACAGTTACATGTCCTTGGAGGGAAAAAATGTTTCAAAAGTGGTCAACAACAGTGAACTATCACTTGAAGATGAACAGGCTGTGTTTGTGCATTAATACTGTACCTCACCTACTGTAGGTAAAATGATGCTCTAATCAGACAAGAACAATAATATAAGAACCCAGGTGACGTTTTTATATACAACAGCAAAAATCCAAAAACATGAACAATGAATTTAATTCAAAGCTCTGAAACAAATCAAACTATGAGCCTGACTATAAACAATAACACAGAGCGGGGCTGTCCAAACTCGGTCCTGGAGGGCCGGTGTCCTGCAGATTATAGCTCCAACTTGCCTCAAAACACCTGAATGGAAGTTTCTAACGTGTCTAGTAAGCCTCGATTAGCTGCTTCAGGTGTGTTTAATTAGGGTTGGAGCTAAACTTTGCAGGACACCTGAGTTTGGACAGCCCTGACAGAGCTTAAATACTATTGCTGCGTCCGAAATCGCTTACTTCCCTACTATATAGTACCCGAAAAACAGTATGCGATATAAATGATATATATATCATTTTATTTAGAATATCAAATGTACAGTATATAAGATATATATTTAATACTTTAAATAAAAAGATTTTTGTAAAAAAAAAAGAAGAAAAAAGTTCAATATAAAATTAAAGGAACAGTTAAAAAAACAGGCTTGCTGGTTCTGAAATAAATCATGATGGTGAAAACTTTTTATCAGCCATTTTTCTTTAAAGAATTGTTCAATTATTCAGTAATGTGATCAAAACCTGCAGAGACTGTGAATCAGAATCAAATTGAAGCGCTTCTCACAGTCACTGAAACGAGAGACGCCTCGATTACAGTAAATCACATTAGTGTAGGTGAACAGAACTATTCCTATGGTTTTTTTGTTACTATCACCTCCACTGAGTTGAATCAGTAGGTAATATGAGTTCATTTATCTTGAATCAAATGTAAGTGCTCTTACTGATGTTCATTTGGCAACGAGGCCGACAGAGTTTAATCCGCAGCGTGAACTTCTGAACTAAAGCAGAACAGCAGTTGCCATGTAAAAGACGAATAATGTTTCACCTTTTGAGCCCTTGTCTTGAAAGAAAGCGAGCGCTGCTGATGGTGACGGTACAGGTAATCACAGTCTCAGAGCGATAGCAGGGCTCTTTGGCGTGTGTGGCTTTATCAGAGCTCATGTGCGCTGACGCACCGTCACTATTTTTAGCCACAACAGAACTGAGTTTCCTTGACAAATGTTCAGATTCTCTCACACGCGAGATCCAGAAACAGAGCTATGCAGAGAGGCAGAGAGACCTCAGGGCATGTTAGCGGATACAACCGTCTAATTGGAAACTGATTGAGTTTGGATGAAATCCATTAGCGATAGACATCAGCTTTGGGGCTGTTATTTTTTGGATAAAAACAGTAGATGTTCATTAAGGGACAAGTCATTTTCTTTACATCAAAAAAGAGGCTCTTTTTGGCTGAAGGAATCCTGAAGGAATTTATTTAGGAGTCAATTTTCAGAAATTGAGATGTATATATAATTTAAAAGCTGAATGAAGAAGCCTTCCATTATTGTATGATTTGGTGGTTTGGTTTGGTATGGTTTGGCAAAAAAAAAAAAAAAACTATAATTTTGACCAACACACTGTATTTTTGGCTATTGTTACAAATATACCCCAGCGACTTATGGTTTATGGGTTTTGTGGGTCATATATATTATCCTGCTTTAAAAGCAAAAATAAAGATAGATAGATAGATGAACAGTAAATAGTT
This sequence comes from Enteromius mattozi, assembly GCA_032359235.1. NCBI lineage: Eukaryota > Metazoa > Chordata > Actinopteri > Cypriniformes > Cyprinidae > Enteromius > Enteromius mattozi. Next base: position 19,760,696 of record JAUMHE010000056.1, on the reverse strand, counting down.
GCACTTTTATCAGTAATTTTTAAACTACTTTTAATTTTAATAAATAATGTATTGCTCATTATAAATTAATTAACCTTACATTATATAGAATTACATAATGTATTATTAACATTAGATAACTTATCGTATATGTGTGTGTGTGTGTATAATATATATATATATATATATATAAAGTATATGTAAAATATTTAATTGCTAAAAGGCTAAAATAACAAATAATAACCAAGTATAAAATCTCAAACATAGCAAACTAGTGGCAAACTAGTATTTTTGATTATTTTACAAAATGACTCTTTCAGTAAGTTATTTTATCAAACTATAAACAAAACCCAATATCCGAATAAATAAATTATAGATAATTATTATTAATGTCCTTCAATAGTGCTGCACTCTCAAAAGCTATCTCTGGGGCTGAACACTTTTAAAAGATACAAATATGTACCATTTAGTTTATAATATGTGCATTTTGGTTACTAATATATAACTTTAAGGTATACACCCTTTAAAGGTAAATACAAAGATGTACGTTTTTAAAGATTCCAACCCAGTGAAAGCTATTGTACCTTTTTTGCATAATAATTGAACTATTATGCTCGCAATTGACATCATTCTAGTACTGTATAATCATCAGCCATTTATACAGATTCATAAATTGTGCATTATGCATTTTGCACACCTGTCAAATCTGTTTTAGTGCCAAACTCTTGCTTTGGTTTTCCTAACGCTTCTTGTTTTACTGAATAAACTTGTATGTGAACTGAATGAATGAACGTATGGCCCCTTTTGTTCAGTCATTAATGGTCAGCAGATCCTCGTTCGTTCTGTTTGCATTTTCTTCAGTGCCATTCTGAGTCATTCAGACAAGTTCAAAGGGGTTCAGTGAGCTCGAAAAGTCAATGAAATGTTCCTAGAAAAGAGGGAATCATGAATTAGTGTGAGGAAGTGACCGGGAATGCTTTGTTCACTGAAAAGATTGGTTCATTCACAATGCAAACCCCAGTACTCCAGACATTACGTCTTGCCTGCGCAGCATGATTACTCTCGTGTGTGCAGATGGCTTTTTAAAGACAATGGTCTTAAATGTGCACCAAGTGATTTTTTCAAGCTGTTAAATCCACATTGAGGCAGTTTGTTTGTGCTCTGACTGTGCAGTGACACGCTTCTGTCTGCTGTGTCTTCCAGCACCCCGATGAGAAGAGGTTAGAGGGTCTGTCCAAGCAGCTGGACTGGGACGTGAGGACCATCCAACGCTGGTTTAGACAACGACGCAACCAGGAGAAACCCAGCACACTGGCGCGCTTCTGCGAGAGCATGTGAGAACCAGCTCTGTTGACAAATCTTGTTTTTTAACCTAAAGCAGTGTTTGTGAGCTTTTAACGCTCTAAAAGCAGCACTTAGTGGCAAAAAATAAATTAGCATTTTCATTCAGACCAACACGAAAGATCGACAAGTGGGCGGGCAATATGCTAATGTTTCATGTTGACGTTAGCATGAAACGCCTTAGGACTCGTTTTAAAAACGACTTGTTTCAATGATTCAGAGTCGACTCTTTCTTTTGAGAGACAGTGACTTTATAAACAGTGTACTTTCAGATTTAAAACATTGCAGGATGTTTTTACTCACTTAGAGCTGTGCTACACACTGCATGAAAAGTCATTTTCAAAAATCTGAAATAGGGCCACTTTAAGAAAATATATAGGATGGGACTTGAAATGATTTGCTGCTGAAAAGTAGATGTTACTTATCAAAACAAATCATGTGTTGAAAAGTAGGGAAGGTTCGTTGAGAGGCAGAGCATGAACAATAATATTATATTTTGATAACGTATTATGACATTTTTTCTTTGGAATAATATGCACTGATGAATCGTTTACAATAAGGAATAATTATGAAGTATTGTGCTGTTCAAAAGCTTGGGGTCTGTAATGTTTTTGAGGAATTGTTGAAATGTCTCTTAAGCTCACTGAGACTGCAAAAATGTAAATGTAAAATTGTGAAATATTAAAATTAAAATAACCATTTTCTATTTGAATATATTTTAAATTGTAATTTATTTCTGTGATGCTATGCTGAATTTTCAGCATCATTATCACAGTCTTCAGTGTCACATAACCCTTTAGAAAAAATTGTAATATGCTGATATGCTTAATATGTTTATGGAAATTTTTATTTAATTTGTCTTCAGGATTTTTTTTCTGATGAATAGAAAGCTCAGAAAACAGCATTTATTTTAAATAGAATTGTTTTGTAATTATATTTAATAATTATAAGTGTCCTTACTGTCACTTTTGATCAGTTTAATGTGTCCTTGATGAATAAAAGTATTCATTCCATAAAAATTAATCTGATCCCAAATTTCTGAACAGTGATACATTAAATTTTGATTTCAAGTTAAAGTCTTCATGATTTAATTTAATTTGTGTTGTTCCCTGCGGGTTTCTGGCTGAGGGAAGCATGTCTGCACCGGAGTATGTGAGCGGAGCTCACATACTCTGGTCTGCACTAGATAGGTGTCACCTGTTTACCCTATGTCCACTAGTTAGGTGGCATGAAGGCAAGTAGGTCACAGTCTATTGCTGTTTATCTTTCTTTACCTACCAAAGGAATATTTTGCCAGTAACAGCGAATAATACAGCAGTCTCAGATTTGAACTCTGCTAAACTCTCATCAGCAGCTCGTTGTTGTTCTTATCGCTGTAAATCAGCAAGTTCTCACCGTTTTGTTCAGCGTTTGTATCCTCAGCGGTGGGATTCATCAGTTCGTGTCTGATCTCTGGTCGGGTCTGAAAGCCCCAGAGGTTATAGTGATCATCTGATCAGTGCTGAAGCATGACACTGTGCCATTTACTTCAGAGGCAATTAAGCCACAGTCTTCAGAGATCACAGAACACGCTCACGTTTTGAGTGTAGCCTAATGAGAACCATGAAATCATGCCTTTCTCTCACAGAATAATAGAGCGACTCTGATTTTTGATGAAGGCACTTTGGAGAGCATATTCAGTGGCGATTTGGGGAAGAAAATCAGATTGCGATATTTCTGATAAAAATTGTAATTTACTCATAAATTATATATAATATGTATATACAATATTGTAACGGTTACAATTATATAAATTATAATATTTATTTTGACAATGAAAAAAATCAATTTCATGTTATTTATTTATTTATTAAATAAAATTCCAGATTTGCTGTGCTTGTTTGTAGGGGTAAACTAAATAATAATGATAATGATGATAATAATAATAATAATAATCATCATCATTATTATTAATATTATTATATAGTCACATTGCTATATAATCACTTTTATGCCAGTTTCATTATCATTATTGTTATTATATTAAATATTTATTATTATTATTATTAAACACTTTTAATTATTATTATTATTATTGCATTTGCAATTACACTTAAAATGGTTTTTAATTGATTAAATAAATGAATAAATGTGGTTAAATAAAATAGAAATATATAATTATAATAGTAATTTACAGTGCAACTGGGAAATTAAAGTTCTGATGTTTATGACTATATCTTCATTTCTTAATTTTTTTTTTTTTAAAGTTAGACAGTTGAGCTTTTTTTTATTTTATTTCAGGTCTGCTGCACTCAGTGCTATAGTCTTATATTATTAAAACACTTCCATGCTTCTGGATGCTGGATAGAGACACACTATTTTGCAACTGTTTTAATATACTCCTCAATCCAGATCTGAAATTCACAAGTGTCGTTCTTATATTCACTTAAATTCCCTTTTTTGGCTGAGATTGAATGCGCAACATGATTATGGTCATCTCTGACATTACGCAATAACCGCGTCAGGCTTAAAGTCAACAAACACACAGCGTCTGACAGATTTCAAACAGCTCTCTGACAAAATACTGAAATGAAACACAAAACTGACCACACAATCTGTGGAAACGTTCAGGTCATACAGTGTTTCTATGGAGACTAAAAATATTCCTTATTCTCTGTGGGTGTGGAATAATCCACTCTCTCTGTGAGCTGTGTTTCTTCCCTCGCATAGTGAGAAAGACGATCAGAAAAACCCTGTTGCGTAAAGTCAGTCAGGGTTACAGCACTAACGAGAGTCTGTGCTGTAAATCAATCGATGTTTCTGCTTTTTGTGCCAAAAAAAACAAACAAAAATGAGGACAAATACAACTGAACTTTTGGTGTGAAAATGTCAACTTGTTAAAAATCTAAGCCAAAAAATACAACACTGACAGAATCAGGTTATGTTCGGAGTACTATATTACCATACTGTTTAAGAAGTACTGTTTACTGTTCCATACTGCATTTAAGAAGACAATACGCCAAGGGTCATTTGCATAAAAACAGCCAAAACTAGTCTGACTATCTAGCAGTTAATCAAGGAGTAATTAGCCTTACTTCAATCTAAGGTTTAATGTAACTGACTTAAAAGTTTTAAAGCAAAAAAATACATAGCTAACTTGTAAGGCTTGTTTATACAACATCCACCAAACCTGTAAGGAGCAGCTGTTTTTTTTATTATTTTTAATAAATAATTAACATTAATAATACTAAAAAACTACAAAATCATAAAGCACAGCAAATTGCTGTTCTGCTGGATCTGTGTTGATAAAATCGCTGATTTGCTAGTCAGAAGATATTGAACTAACTGCAGTAATTTTATAAATTCTATAGATGAAATCTATAAATTTCACTCAAATGCTTATTTCTGTCTCTTTCTCTATCCACCCCCACCCATGTCTAACTAACCTGTTTCCAGGCAACTGCACTAACCTCTAATTAAGTAAATAACTCCTGCTCGTTTGTTTTTACTATTGATCAAGAATAAAGCTCAAAATTGCAGCGTGTTAAATTACCAGGATACCAAACAGCAAAAACTGCCCTTTCATTTCATTATGCCTCAATTGATTATTTTGCAGCTGTTTAGCAAAGCCCTGACTGTGCTCCAAAGCCTTCATTAGCCCAACAGATTCATTCTTTTTCTCAGCCGTTGTTTATGAAGAAGCGCCTGTGAAAGGCCTCTTCTCAGTTTAATGGAGGATGCATTTTGAAGCTCCAGGTCCAGCATTTGTATTTTCCTGTGCTTCCTACTGTCAGACAACATCACGGATCAGCTAGAGAACAGAGCATCTGTTAATAGAGAATAGGTGTATCTGGAAGGTTTTTCAAGGTCAGGCTTCAGCTGAAGCCCAGCGGCTCTGATTTTCTGTCTGGTGCTTTCAGTACAGCAGCTGAAAGCAAGACGTCCAAAGCTTCTCAAATAATGACCCGAGAAACACACTGAAAAATGCATTGCTTTCTTCCAGTTAGGTCTGAGTGCTAGAGCTTGTATAATCCTGATATTATTTCAGCCTTTTGAAACCAAACAGTAAGTAGATCAAAACTGTTTGAAGAAGCAAGAAGTAAAACTCTTTATTTTAACTCTATTGTAAATATTATGTAAACAAAAACTTTAATTTTGGATTGTCATTTTTAATTTTGACAATAGAGCAATCTGAAACTCTTTCCCCCTGAAAATATTTCAGCAACTAATGACGGAATCACTTTTTTGATTTACTTTAGTGTTTTCTCTTACTGCAAATAGAAACACAGAATGGCAGAAAATAAATTATATAATAAAAGTATTTTCAAAGGTAAACTCTCTTAGCACTGATTTTATTCCTATTGGCTTTTGAATTATAGGTGAAAATAGCTTCTTTCTTTAATTTTTTTTCATCGAGATTCAACAACGTTGACAAATTATACTTTTATGAATTATGAAGCCCAAATTCAATCAGCGAAAGTTAAAAGCTAAAGTTAGGCTAATATACACCACAATTTGAAAACATTTCCCAAGAGTTTTTCGCAAGAGTGTGATTATAAGCCCAGTGAGCTTAGAAAAGCAGACTAGTGAGTAGATGAGTTTATCTGTTTAAATATCTCAAAAATAATTCTATTTAGCCACCTGTTAATAACCACCTTTTTCAGATAGGGTGTCTATACATCCTATTTTCCATAGCATTTCTATATTGGTTAAAACGTCTGGGTTTTGGGTTTGCTTTTCTATTGTTTTTATACTTTCTGAAGATAATGACTGCAATGTAGTTTGACCGATAGCATACAGGCATTTAACCCTATCGACCAATCACAGCATGCAGAGGGGTGGGATCTACACACTCTCAGAAAAAAAAGTACAAAAGCTTTCACTGTGATAGTATCCTTTCTAGTAGTATTAATAATTAACATTTAGGTACTAACGTACACTAGAAGTTTGTACTTTAAGGTATACTGGTATATACCTTTATATGAGTAAATAAAACTGCAAACAAGGCAAAATACAGGCATTTTAGGCAATTTATAAATCCTGGCCAGGACACATAAGATAATGTATGGTCACTCTGATAGAAGTATAAACTTCAACTAAGCTAATCATCAGTAAACACACAAACAAAATCACAAGTAGCGTATTATTAATGCATTTCATGTTGTAAAATAAAACATGAAAATATCTTGAGCTCGTGTTAACCACAGACGTTATTTCAGGCATTTAGCCAGAAACCAGTTTAAAAAACCCATTGACTTTGAGACGATGAAACCTGAAGTGCAAAAATGTGAACTTGTTTCTGTTTTTTTGCCTATTTGGTAATTTATTCCTTTCAGCATATTGGCATCTCTCACTGAATTTTTCTTCCCTTTTTGTGGAAAAGACTACTATAATCTCTAGTTTTAATGGCCTTGCCATCTGTCTTAATAGCAGTAGTTCTCATAGATGTCTATCAGACGTTATGCAGCACAGCACTGCAAATGTACAGTATGGTAATAAAAAATACAATTAATTCCAAACTTTTTTTCAATTTTATGTCTGATTCTCAGTTTTAAAATATTTTTATAGCTTGGTAAGACTCATGCATAGGCCACATTTTATGCTCACATCCTGCACTGGCACTGTTTTACATGTATGTTTAATCACCTGCCAGAAGCTTCCATCCGTTGACATTGAATGTGACATTGCATTCAGGATGTGCATTTGATCACTTCATAGACAGCAGGCAAAAACTGAGACAATCAGCCAAACAGTTTAAAGAGTGGGCTGATTTAGACTCAGCACTGAATTCAACACTCAGTTTCGAGCATACAGTTATCATGAAGTGGAAGTTAGAATTAAAAACATGTTATTTTTGCTGTGCATGCTGTATGTTTTTAAGGGATCTGCAAAGGCCAGTCTCATTCAACTGAAGGTGGTTGTTGGTCTGAAAAGTTTAAGAAACACTTCTCTAGAGTATTCAGACTTGCAGAAATTGATGGATGGAAAAAAAATGCAAAAGAATAGGGGAAAAGGTTACATGAATCAGCACTGGAACGTCTGGTGAGAAGTGTGTGTGTGTGTGTGTTTGGTTTGTGGTGGAACAACTGGTTTAGAGTGACTCATACAGATGACATGTTGAAAAATAGGGCGACTGGTGCAGAGCGTTTTGGAGCAGTGCTTCTCAGCTGGTGTTGCTTTAGGACCCAGTTTTTACCCTCAACATCAAGTGAATGTACATAAAATGTAAAATAAAACATTACTTTATAAAACTATCATGGGATATCATGAAGAATCACATTTTTCCTTAAACGTTTTAGAGCGTATTGCTAGTTTTAAGATGAATTGGACTGTAAAATGTGTTTTTTTCAAGGGACAGAAACATTATATAACCTAACCACTGGAATACTGGAGTTAATCAAATAATGCCAGTATATCTGTTTGATATAAACTGGATATGAATATGTCATATACTAGTTTTTAATTTTTATATACAATTTAATAATAATTGTAATAATAATGGAAACACTTTACAATGAGGTTCATTAGTTCACATTGGATAACATTAGTTAACATGAACTAAGAATGAACAATAATGCTAATTTGAGCATTTAGTAATGCATTATTAAAATCACAGGTTTTGTTAACATTAGTTAAGTTAATACACTGTGAACTAATGACAAATGACACCTTATTGTAAAGTGTTACCATAATAATAATAATAATGATAATATATTTAATGCATAGTTGAACATTACCAAGAAATTACAAGGACACCATGATGCATTTATTTCTTTTTTTGCTTTGTTTTATTTTATTTTATTAGTAAATTTATTGGTTTGAAATAGAAGTCATTATAAATGTCCTTGCTGTTGCTTTTTAGATCAGTGCATCAATGCAGAATAAAAATATGAATTTCTTTAAAGAAACCTTACTGACCCCAAACCTGAATGTTTATGTTTATCATGCACTAAACGCTACCTCTCAGTGCACTCATTCAAGGGCTAATTATGGAGGGAATGAACAGAATGAGATGTTATATAAGCCCAGGCTAGCATGCGATCTTCAGATTGGCCTTTGTTATGAAGGATGCGCTATGAAATGTTGTCACGGTAACAGCAGGACTTAAGAAACAGGACATCTTGCACATTGAATTCCTAATCAATGTTGAAGTACTTGAACGTGAGGAGTGGGGTTAACCTGACCTGGTTTCACATCCCCCATCTCTGGACCAAATGAGGACACAAAGCTGTTCTTGTGCGTTAAAGGGATCATATGATGTTGCTAAGATGAACATTACTTTGTGTATTTGGTGTAATGAAATGTGTTTATGCGGTTTAAGGATCAAAAAACAGAGGTTTCTCCTCTGAGCCCTGCCTTCCTGAAACGGGTTGATTTGTACAAAGCTCATCGTTCTAAAAAAATGAGGTGTGCTCTAAATATCCTGTGCACTGTGATTGGCCGAATACCTCAAGTGTGTGACAGAAATTTTACGCCCCTTATTACAATGTGATGCCGCATCCTGGTGCTATGACACCAATAAAAGCCATTACGAATGAGGCATCTGTTGCATCCAGTGGAGACATAATTACTGATTATTATGACTTAGTGTTTTTTTTTTTACGCGTCGTGTTGCATCACGCCTTGTAAACATGACACTATGTCTGCATTTGTGATCAGAGAAATGACAAACAACAAGCACTACCCTTCACTGCTCAAAACTCGCATTTGAATAGTAAGTAGCAGGTTCTTTTAATAAGAAAACATAACTTACTTAAAGGTTGTGAGTCAGAAGCGCCAGACTGTCCTTGCAAAGTTGTAATTGTTGAACTTTATAGTCTCTGTTAACAGCCAGCATAGGCTACTCTCCAGGTTTTAGGAGTCTGTCCTCTGTAAATGTGCTGAACACACTCTAATATTTGTGTTGAACTGTTCTGGAACAGTGTTGTGAATACAACTTCACCACTGATTTATAGTTATGTCCTTTTTTGAAAGCACAAAGTAGTTTGGACATGGCGCAGACAACAACACTACAGTGAAAATAATAGCTCCACCTTCTTTCTTTGTGTAAACATTTTAGCAGAATTATGAAATAAATCCACTTTGTGATGTAGAAAAGTGGGGGTGTGTTTAAATGAGCTGTTTTAGGAGGGTGTGGACAAGTCATAACTTTTACAAAGAATATCTCTTTGGTTTTAAGACTAGTCTTTGCAACTTTGGGAATCTTATCTACACCCTAACAGCTTATAACACTCCAAAGAGAAAGAAAAACTTCATCATATGACCCCTTTAACATGACCTTTTGGTGCAAAATGCAATGTTTCTGAATGTCCTGTTCTGTGTGTTTTCTTCACAGGTGGAGGTTCACGTTTTACCTGTACACATTTACGTACGGTGTGCGCTTCCTGAAGAAGGTAAACCGTCTCCTTTGACTGAATAATTGATGGTCATTGTGAAACAGCACATCTTTTATGATTGACAAGTCAATACATCCATTATTCTGTTTTGCTCTCAGTCTTGTTTCCATAAAACATTCTGAGTTGATGACAGGATGTTGTCGAGCAGAGAAGCTTTGTTTGTTTTTTACAGCGTTATCAAATAGATGCAGTGTCACAGTTTTTATTTACTTATTTGGTATCACGACTACAAAATGCAGCAGCATACTGAGAGTTATTCTTCGTTTTGCCTTTCATCGCCTCTTGGGGTTTTGCGGAGCGACCGTGCAGACAAGATGAAGTTAGAGAGATGTCAGCTCTGACTTGATTTTGATTTTATTTGTTGTGTCGTACCGTGCGCTGAGAGACAGCATCTATAAACTCTTTCTTTCTCTCTCTCTCTCTCTCTGCCCTTTCTCTCATAAAGCTGTTCATAATTCATCACTCTATCCATAATGCAGATTATTTTTCTCCAAGTAAACATGTTCAGAGGAACTGGCCACATCTTTGACTCTTCAATGAAGCAATTAAAGGATAGTTCACACAGAAATAAAGATTCTCTAATTGTTTACTCAATCTCATCATGCTGTTCCAGACTAGGGATGCACAGTGTATCACAAATGGAGTTGAATAAAGCTTATCCTCATCAGTCATATGCATTTTGATATGATTTTACTGCATTAATTTGTACATTTTAAGTACACGCAGCATGATGTTAAAATTGCATATAATTGTATTGTTTATATCTATAAATTATATATAAAATATATTAAAACATGAAATGTATAAAACATATTTAAAATGTATTTAAAAATAGAAAAAAAAACAGAATGCATGAAATAATAAGGACCAGCAAAATGTAAATATTTTTAAAATATATAATAAATGTGTGTGTGTGTGTGTTTGTATATATACAACAAATATACACAGCACACACACATATATAAACAAAAGTTTTTTTTTAGGGTGCAATTAATGGTGATTATTAATTTGACAGCACTAATATGTACAAATAGTAACATTTATAAAATATATGTATAATTAAAGGAAAAAAAAAAAATGGTATATGTTATAATATACGCTTCTCAAAAAAATAAAGGGAACACTAAAATAACACATCCTAGATCTGAATGAATGAAATATTCTTATTAAATACTT
>JAUMHE010000056.1:19701609-19713794 GCA_032359235.1 Enteromius mattozi | reverse complement strand
CCACAATGACACTGGCCAAACAAATAAATATAATAATCAATATGATAAAAACGACAGCTCATTTCCATGTTTTGCCACAAATTTAATTTTATTATATACAGCAAGTACATACTCTCTCTTGCTCTCTTTCCCTCAGGCCTGTTTACACTAGTGCTTTTTCGTTTTAAAATGCATAACTTTTGCAACGGTTACACCTATCGTTTACACTACTCTAGCGTTTTCCAGAAATAATCCTACTCACAATAACGTTTTAAGCACAAAAACCCCGGAAAAATACATTGAAATATATCATCTGATCGATGTCTTGAGGTGTGGCAGCCACTAATACCATGTAATACTAATATAACACTGAACTGACTTGAGATAATGAGTCACACTGTTGTACTGATGATCACTAGCTATGTTTACATGCAACCAAATAATCCGTTGGTAATTGGACTGATGGCTCAATCGGACTGAAAAGGCTTCATGTAAACACCTTAATCGATCCGACTGAGCTGCTAAACACTTGATCGGATTGAATACGGAAACTGGAAAGTAGCGCACATGTTCAATGACAGAAATGGCGTAGTGACGCACGGCACGTGGAACAAGCTGTTGCTTTCGTAGAATTAAGTGTCGTAAACGACTGGTCCGTTGCCCTGCTAATGAATAAAGTATTAAGACAACACCACAAACCATCACAATTGTTCTTGTCCTCTGGGTTGGGTTTATATCCAGGTCTACAGGAACAAATGAAGCCTCCGGTCGACAAATCCGTGCAGTTATGCTCACACAAATTCTCACTGCATGTGCGTCCATGTCCGTAGTCTAATAGAAGCAGACGAAGAAATGTTACAAAGATGTGCAAGCAGAAGGATCTAAATCCTGTAGTTTTTGGAGCTTGTTCCACTTTTGTTTGTGCAAGAAAGAAACAACATGAGGGCGAGTGAAAGAGCAAAACTCACAGCAGCCGAGCTCATCGCTCTGGTCTTCACAGTCGTCATAGTCGTCACAGGCGTACTGCAGAGGAATGCACTGCCCGTTCCCACATTTATACTCGTCTGCAGAGCAGGGCCCGTGTGTGGGAGTCACACCTGACGAGGCATTATCACACAACAGGGTGTTTTACTACTTTCAATAGCATTTAGGGAATTACAAGGGTTTGATACTGTTGGTAAATAGTATATTTGGTTAACAATCACTCACAATGCTCCGGCCTCTCGTCGGTTCCATCGCCGCAGTCATCTATAGAGTTGCAGAGCTCGTGACTGTAGATGCAGCGGGTGTTATCGCATCGGAAACGAAATGGAGGGTCACATGAGATGTCCACTGAGGAGACAAGAAAGAGGACATTTGTGCACTTTGTTCCACATCTACTTTATTGGGTTATGTAATTCATGTACTATACAAATTATATTAGAAAAATAAAGTTTAGACAGATAATCGGGCTGCGCAATGAACCACATTTAAGTTAAGATCACAATTTCTGCTGGGGGTGAGGAAAAAATGGAGTAATTTTCATGTTTGTAACTATTCCTTTAATATGTCATTTACATTAGCTTGTACTGGTAACAATCCTACACAAGCTTTCATAGCTGTGGTTGCCAGATTTCAATAGTTTAAATCCCCCAATCAGAACCTTTCTGATTCTGCCCGGTGGTTTGCTTAATCTTTCCAAAATGGTAACCACACTTCATTACTGGAAAAGTGCAGATGAGCTAAAAAAAAAAACACTGGCAAACATGTATATAAGAGTAATCTCAACTGATATTTATATATACTGTACATATGGGTAGAGTCATTTTAGTCACTTCCAAAAATGTTGGAAAAGATGGAAATAAATTTAGTAAACACACGAATTATGTTTCCATCTCTGTTGCCACAGTTTTGGAAGAGCCTTTTTCTGTTTTAAAGAAGGGGGTGCCCCAATACTTTTGTGTATATATAGTGTATGTACAAGTCATTGGTGTTTGGTGATGAGTAACTGGGTCAGGGTCTTCTTTTAAAGTCACAGCAGAGGTGTCCAGCTGGCATTATGACTTTGCTCTCTGCAGACCAGTCAAGTTCTTCCACACTGACTGAATCAATCATTTCTTTTTAAACCTTGCCTTATACACAGAGGCACTGACATGTTAAAAAAGCGTAATAGAAAAGCGTCCTGTCCAAACTGTTACTATAAAATTAGAAGCACACAATTCCCTAGAATATCATTATATGCATAAATAAGGTTTGCACTCATGGAAATTACTAAAGTAGTCAGATCTGTTTATCGGAATGGGGTAATCCAATACTTCTGACAATATAGTGTAGATAGATACTGTAGATAGAAAGAACAATCGATAGAAAGAATTGATAGACAGATAGAAAAAACGATCAATCAATAGACAGATAGATAGATAGATACTCACAACAGAAATGCAGTTCCTCATCTGAATTATCCCCGCAGTCATTATCTCCGTCACATATCCAGTGCTGCTGCACACACACATGGTTCTTGCACTCGAACAGGAAGGGTGGACAGTAGGTGCTGTTTGGGTAGCGCGTGGCTGGAATATGCACACATACAGCTCAAAGTCAACTTTACACTGCATTCAAGCATTCAATCGAAAATAGACCCATGACTTTGGCATTGCTAGTGCTGTTTCAACTACTGGCTGCTTAAAATGATCCTGATACTATTGTGAACATTTCACCTGTGCAAAAAAAGTTTGTCAAAATATCTAAATTTAATCAAAACGTCAAATTCCTTGATATTCCTTTTATTTGCATGATGATGGGAACAGTTGCACAACCCTTTTGGACTCCAGAGGGCACTGCAATATAACTCCCAGCTGTCTTCTGGTTACACTTCGGGAGTATTTCAGAATTTAAATAGATTAAAGAAACACTCACGACAAGAGCTTTCATCAGTAAAGTCCAGACAGTCAGCGTTGCCGTCGCATTTGAAGCGCTCAGCGATGCAGTGGCCGCTAGCACACTGGAAGTAACCCGGGTGACAGGTCCGCAGCTCTGAAACACATTCATCCACAATGAAGCCAATCTCTCAATACGACACGGAGAATGCATTATGCACACTTCCTGTAAGTCATTCACAAGATATCCAGGCACACAATTGCATTGAGATATCACCCACTGAGGACCAATCTGTAATAAAAAGACGGTATTATGATGTTGAACATGGTGGCAAGTGCCACGACTCTCTTTATCCCTCTTTTCATAGTCTTTCCTTTCTGCTGTCTCTTCTTTTCTTTCACTCACCACAGTCTCTCTCGTCAGAATTGTCCTCGCAGTCGTTGTCATGGTCACAAACCCAGCGGTCAGGAATGCAGTGCAGGTTGTCACAGCGGTACTCACTCTCTGTGCATGGACGAGGGGCTGCGGATGCATAAGAAGCGTGTCCATCAGACACACATGAACATATATACTAAAGGCAAGGCAAATAAATCAATAAGCCAAAACGATGTATTTTACCACAAGTGTTATTAAAGGAATAGTTCACACAACAATTCAGAGCCATTGAGAGAAATTTAGCATGATATTATTTCTCTGTAATGAAACCACTGCAGTGAATGGGTGCCATCAGAATGAGAGTCCAAACAGCTGATAAAAACATCACAATAATACACAAGTAATTCAAATGAAATCAGTATATCAAGCAGTCATCAGTTTTTCATTTTAAACTGATGCTTACTCCATAATAATGCTTTCTGAAGTGTTGTCCCCTGTTGTTCTCTTTTTAAAAACACAGTTTTACAATTCACAAAACATGAATTGACGGACTGGTGTGGATTATTTGTGGATTATTGTGATGTTTTTTATCAGCTGTTTGGACTGAGAACATCATCTACATCTTAGATGGCCTGAGGGTGAGGAAATGTACAGAATTTATTTATTTTTTTGACATTTGCATTGTACATTTCAATTAACCACACTTTATTTTCAAAGGACAGAATAGTCCATTGGCTGGTTTTAAAGTGGCTTTTAGTAGTTTTTTTTATCTGATCATGATGGAAGAACAGCAGGCCGCTTCTCTAAACCAGACAAACACCATCTTATCTAGGCTTAAAGACTGTATAAAAACAACTAGACTAGCAAACAAGTTTTGACTGGTTTTATCAGTTTTTTTTGCCACAAGGATGTGGTGGCAATGCCCAGACATGTGCATCTACCACTTGTCTACATAAAAAGGGATACCCCACCCCAAAATAAATTTTTTGTCATTAATTACTTACCCAAATGTTGTTCCAAATACATAAAAGCTTGGTTCTTCCTCAGAACACAATTTAAGATATTTTAGATAAAAACCAGGAGGCTTTTGACTGTCCCATTGACTGCCAAGTAAATAACACTATAAAGGTCCAGAAAAGTATGAAAAACATTGTCCAAATACTCCATCTGCCATCAGTGGTTCAATATGAATGTTATGAAGTGAAGAGAATACTTTTTGTACGCAAAGAAAATACAAATAATAACTTTATTTAACGATTCATCTTCTCTGTATCCCTTTACCGTAGCGCCATTTTGGAGAATAAAACTTTACCGTAGCATAATTTTGACCTATGACTAGAAGAAAAAAGAAGAAAGTCATATATACCTAGGATGCCTTGGGGGTGAGTTGTTCATGGTGTGAACTATTCCTTTAAATTCCCTAATATCCACTGAACGCACTACGTATGCTGTTCTGTGTCCGCTGCACCACAAGGAAGTGATGCTTCAGTTCAAATCAAAGCGTAAATACACAGGTGAAGAGTGCAAAGGTAAAAATTCAGATTGAACCGCTGGTGGCCGATGAACTACTCCGACAACCTTTTTCTGGGCCTTGACAGTGTAATGTACTTGGCAGTCACTGGAACAGCCTCCCGGTTTTTATCTAAAATTCGAAGACAAACGAAGCTTTTACGGCTTTGGAATGGTATGGGGGTAAGTGATTAATGACAAAATTTTCATTTTGGGGTGGAGTATCCCTTTAACCCACAATTTAAAAAATAGTGCAATGAGAATGCAAAAGTACACTTTGTGAACAGAGGTGTTTCACACAGTGTTAACAAGACCAAAATACAGCCGACACACCACCTACACAGTTTTACCAAACCACAAGACACAAATGAGGGCTGCGATTAGTCTGTGATGAGACACAGCTTGCTCTTCAGGGCCATTTTTGGGAGGTGAGTTCATAGCTGAATTCGTCAGGGGAGTGACTCGCATTTACCACCCCTACAGCTCTTCTGCAGGGAGGAGAAAGTGCTGAAAAAATCAGCAATGCTTTCAACGTGCAGCTCAAAGGTTTAGCCCAGACCATTTGTCAACCTTTCACACCTCACAGCACCTTGTCTGCCATCACGTCATCTCCTCCACACTCTCTATCTATCCAATTTGTTCCTCTCAATCTCTTCATCTTTGTCTTTACTTTACTGTTTCTCTGGTGATGCAAATCTACAGGTGTCTTTCTCTTTTGTTAAGGGAACAGTTCATCCAGCAATAATGTATTCACCCTCACGCCACAGAAAAAGTGAAATGTTAAAGGATAACCAAGTCGTTCTTTTTCAAGTTTTTCAAGTTTCAACTGACTTCTTTGTCAACATGACAAAAAAACTGAATAGTAGTTTTTTTTAAATTATTTATATATGTTAGCCTGGTCCAAAAAAACAGGCATAAGGGTCAATTTTTTTAAAAAAATTGAGATTTACACATATTTCTACAAATATACCTGTGCTACTAATGACTGGTTTTGTGCTCCAGGGTCTTTAGAAGCCATATAATAGTTTTATGTAATGAGTAAATCAAAATTAAAAGAAATAGTTCACCCCAAAATGAGAATTCTCAAAACCTGTATGAATTTCTTTCGTCTTTTTAATATAAAAAGGAAGATATTTTGAAGGAGAGTGCTGGTAACCAAATAGTTGTTGAACGCCACTGATTTACTATGTAGACCAGAAACTGTTCGGTTGCCCACATTTTTTCAAATATCTTATTTGTGTTCAGCAGAAGAAAGCAATGCATACAGGTTTGGAAAAACACGAGAGTGAGTTAATAATGACAGAATATTAATTTTTGGGTGAATTTATTTTATCCCATTAAATCAATATTCACAGAATACCTTGCCCTGCATGTATCATTGCTTCATACATGTCACAAGCATGCCCCTATTATGGGAAATGAGTGAATGAAAACATCCTGTAAAGTTTTATGAAAGTGCACGATGTATAAAGTTATTGTCTCTCAAAAGAAAGAGTAGACTCTGAATCATTGAAACGATTCATTTTTAAAACTAATCCCAAGCCGTTTCATGTTGAGGTCAACATAAAACAACAGCATATTGCCCACCCACTTGCTGATCTTTTAGCAATTTAGCAATGAAAATGCAAATTCATTCTTTGCCACTAGGTGCCGCTTTTGGAGCGTTAAAAGCTCACAAACACTGCTTTAAATGAAATCGGCGTATCACCGGAGGGGTTTGGAAAAATTAATCGTTGAATGAATCGTTTGGGAGTCGCTGAACAAATAAGGCAAAAATAAATGCATATTATAAGAAAATATAAGTAAATATATACATATAATATATAAAATATAATATATATATATAAATATAAGTGATGCATGTCAACCTGTTGTTGGGGACTCCCAAAACCAAAATATGAACCTTTCATAACCCATAATAGGGGCACTTTAAAGGCACCATATTTAATTTAAGAGGACAATAAACGGATAATTTATGATATTTATTTCTTTTCTGCAGCTTGACAGCCCCAGTCCTCATTCACTTTCATTAAAATTTTTATTCCACTGAATAGGGTGAGTAAACAATGACTATTACTGAACTATCTATCTGGTTTGCTGTGTTTTTATATTGAACTGACTCAACCCAAGAGGTCATTGCCGTTACTCACTGCAGTTGCGTTCATCTGATCCATCGCCACAGTCATTGTCTCCATCGCAGCGCCAGCGCAGGGGGATGCACTGGTGGTTATCACAGCGGAAATCACCCGCCGGCTCACAGGTCATCTCCTCTGCAAACACAGACACACACCAGCTAACGTTAGACAGGGCACAAGTGAAGAGACAGACCACTGTCTCAGCCTCTCTGACATAAAATACCAGTACATTAGGAAGCATGTATGCTAAACAAGAGCTTTTTAACACCTAACAGCATGTACTTTGATAAAGAGATAATGATTACTATGAAGAGAAGACAAAACAAGTAGAAAGAAAAGAGGAGAAGAAAAAAGAGCTGAGGGAAAAAGACAAAGTGAGATGTGATGAGATGATGAGAAGAAAGGAAAAAGGAAAGAAGTGAATTAGAATAGAGTAGACAAGAGAAGTATAAGTGGAGGAAAAGGCAAAAGATGAGACGATGAGTCAAAAAATAATAGAAGAGACAAGGAGAGAAGAGAAGATGAGGAGAGACCAGACTTGTTAAGATAAATGTACGATTTTTAAAGACCTTTTTAAGACCAAGTAAAGAAAGTTTAAAGCATAAATTGATGTAAATGAAGAAATTAATCAAAATCAGTTTTTGAATAAAACAAATATATGCCAATATAAAATATAAAAATTTTGAAAGGGTAAACAAGTTAATGTATCCTACTGGCAGATAATTGTTTTTGTTTTAATTGCATTTCAATTTCTTACATTTCTCAGACTTCATACTTAATATAATTTTGCATCTCAAGTATGATTTAAAAATAGGTATTTGTATAGAATATACTGAAAAAGATATTCATTTTTTGTAGTGCAATGCAACATTTAATGCCATGACTTAATGAATGAAAACATTTCTGCCCTATTTTATTTTTGTGGAAGGGTGAACTAAGATTTTTAAGACCTGTGGAAACCCTGCAAAAAGACTGCAGAGTTGAAAAAACTGATGAGAGGAGAAGAAAAAACAAGCAAACTTAAAAAGTGATGAGATGAGAAGGAGAAAAGGTGAGATATAATGAGACGAGGGTGAAAAAAGTTCATGAGTAAATGAGAGGAGACGAGAAGAGACAAAATGAAAGAATGAAGAAGGACAAAAATAAGAAAGCAGAATAAATGCAATGAGAAAAGACAACGAGAGGAGAAAAGGAGACAAATTGAGGTGAAATGAGACAAGAGGAGAAGAAAATTAAGAGGAAGGAGAACATGAGATGGATAGTAATGAGGCATAAAATATGTATATTATTATAGACAGAGGAAAGGAAAGAAGAGGAGGAGATGCCCCACCTGACCCGGGCGGCACATTCTTACAGTCAGATTAGGGCGATCTCTCCTCTCTGTGCAGGATGGCACTAACAGAGCGTGAGGGAGCTGATAAGACTTGAGAGAAACGCTGTGTGTGTGTGTGTGTGTTTACATCGGTCAGATTACTGACAACCGACCAGTAATACTACAGTAAATCCCCTTGACCCTTACTGAAACAATAATCTCACACACACACACACACCGGTGCCTGACACAGACATACCTCACACACACATAAATCAGTGGTGTGGCCCCAGACAGGAGGAGGGGTCAGCAAGGGCCCGTCCATCACAGACGGATTGAACTAACACTCACTAATGTAGCGCTGGAGTGTGAGAGGACAAATAACTGCTCATGATTTCAAACCATCATGACAAACACACACACAACAGCACTACAGGACGCATCTTACTGAATTTGACTGAAATTTAAAGGTCATTTTTGTTGAAGTCAGCATGAAATGAAAACTCTGTCCAGTTTTGTGGCATTTTTTAAAATATGACAGAGCATGGGACTCGATTCTCATTCTCATTCTCAAAGATTGAGCAGGTTGAGTTGAGCAAGATAATTGAGCAGCTACTTCAGACTGCATTGTTTTCTTGCGCTCGGCCATCTCAGAATATTAAAATTAATAAATCAATAAACTTTGTGTGTTGTAGTTTACACAGGACTGGTGGGAAACGTGCATTGATGCACCTTTATTATATGTTTGGTGGTTTGTTTTGTTTGTTTTTGTGATGTTAAGAGAAAGCACCTCCACAGCACGTTCATAAGAGAAAGACAAAGTCTTTTCAGCTTGCTGCAATAAATCACTATTTTTCTGCACTAAACATGTGAAATTTGACAAGATATTTTCAGAGATGATAGACAAGATGTTATAGAATAATCATTTAATGAAAACCTAATTTTCACCAAAAAATGACATTCAACCTATTTTTCCCAGATCGCATCACATTTTAAAAACGTGTTTTTTTTATGTTAATACACAAAAACTAAAAGCCGGACATGGCAAAAATGTATTTTGTGCAGCCAATTTTTCAACAAGTGGATCACTAAACAGATTTACTCCCAAAAGTTTGAACATTTTAATTTATTTTAATTTAATATTATTCATTCTAATAGTAATTTAGTATTTTTAATAAATATCTACATTTTTGTGTTGTAAGCATTGCCGTGTGAATAAAAACACGACAGAGTTACGCTGAGTCAAGTTTTCAATAGTTTTTACTTTAATTTGTTTTTATTTACATTTACACATTTAGCACAAGCTTCTATCCAAACCAATTCATTTAGAGTCAGCAATATTCCAAATGTAAAAAGCCAGGTTTATTAGAAAGCTGGATTAAATTAGATTATAATTTTTATTAATATTTAATATGTGTTTCTGAATAAAAATGGTCACATTGAGTCATTTTTGTATAGTAATTCAAATTTTTTCCAAATTTTTGCTATCACTTATCTTATTTTATTAATAAATATCTGCATTTTTCAGTTTTAAGCAAGAATATTGTTTTCAATACTATATGTTATTTTTTAATAATTGTAATATCACTCATTAAACTATTTTGTTCTGTTTAATTAATAAATATGTATATTTTTATGTACCTAAATATATACATGTGTAGTTATGTTTTCAGTCGCGTGTTGTCTGATGACTCACCACAGTTTTGTTCATCGCTGTTGTCCCTGCAGTCGTTGTGTCCGTTGCACATGGCCCACAGAGGAACACAGCGGTAGTTTGTCCTGCAGTCAAACTCTGTGTGGTTGTCACATCTGTACGCCGGACCCACTGCAGGCAACATCCCAAAGAAGATTAACAACAACGAACAATAATAGGAAAGGAGATTCAGTGCTCGCTTCAAACTGCATAACATTTTCTATTTAAATAACAAAACAAATGCATTGTAATGCTGCAGTAAGGAGTGGGCAGCTCACTGCATTCGTCGATTGGCTCATCCGAGTTGTCTCCGCAGTCATCGTCCACGTCACACTTCCAGCTCTGTGGGATGCAGCGGCCGTTCCTGCACTTGAACTGTCCGGGTCTGCAGGTCCTGCTGGAGCAGTGAGCGGGATCCTCGTCCGATCCGTCGCCGCAGTCGTTCTCTCCGTCGCACTGCCAGGCCTCAGAGATGCAGCGCTTATTGGCACACTGCCACTGATGAGACTCACACTGATGTGTGGCTGAAGTGCAGAAGGACAGGATGATACATTTACAAATACATGGCAACAGCTTAATTAATAAAAAAATATTATTATTATCATAGTTAACTAAAACAATAACTGCAACTAAAATAAAACCATTAACAAAAACATGTCGCTTAAAATAAAATAAATGTTAACTGAAATAAAAAATAATTCTATTATATAAATATATAAATAAAACTTTATTTCAGCTAGTTGCCACATTTCAATTTTAATTTACCTGATTTCCTAAAAAAATAAATAAAATAGAAATAAAAATGAAATAAAAAGTATACAGACATATTTTAAAAAAACTCAACTAAACTAAACTAAAACTTAAACTAAAATGAAAATGGAAAATATAAAAATATGTAGTAATTAAAAATATGACTAAAAACTATCTGAAGACCACTAGAAGCAGAATAGCATTGTTCTTACTGTTAACTAAAATTAAGTAAAGCTAACATTTTTTATGTTTCAATGTTAGAAATGAAATGAATATAAATATTACACAGAAAAACTAAAACATAAAATTAGAAATTAAATAAGTTCAAGTATTAAAACTAAAGTTAAAACAAAGAAAAATCACATAAAATCACTAATTATTATAAATTAAAACTTAAAAGCTACAAAATTAATAAACAATATATACAAATAATTGAAAACATTCCATACATCTCAGTTTTTAATGATATATGGAGTGTTTAAATTAAAATCTAAATATTAAATAAGATATAAATATTACATTATAAACTGTAAACATTGCAAGGCTCGGAAATGGAAAAACTGGAAATCAGAAATGTTGCCATAGTACAAAAAAAACTAAAAATACAACTAAAAATAAGTTAAAGCTTTTAAAACGTTTTCCCTTCGTATAATAAAATGTTATAGTAAAAATGTATGTAGGAAAATACTTCTGTTCATTACTGGATTTTATTATGGGGTTCAATCCTACAATTTAACAGCTTCATGCCCAGATTTTTAACCACTAGGCCACACCACCAGCATCACTGCAGCTACTGACATGACATATATTTTGATAATTTTTCCATACCACACAGCACAGTGTCCTCGTCTGACCCATCGGGACAGTCCTGATTAGAGTTACACAAGAAGTGTGGGCTGGTGCAGTTTCCGTCATTACACTGGAACTGGCCCAGTCTGCAGTGACGGACCGAACATGTGGAGGGCTCATCCGAACCGTCTCTGCAGTCCCGCTGACCGTCACACTTCCACCAGATAGGGATACAGCTTTAGGAAGAGACAAATACAAGGCTTGCTTTCAGTTGCTCATGAGGTAGCCATCTATGTAGGTAGTATACAGCGCAGCAGCTCACTAGTATTTATATAGTGTGCACAAAGACACTAACCGTTCATTGTCTGCGCATCTGTACTGAGTGCTGGAGCACATGGGCAGGCAGCGTGCAACACCTCCTATCTGCACGGTCAGGAAGTGATCCGGACACTCGCAGGTGAAGCCCTGACCTCCGGCTTGCAGGAGACACAGGTGAGAACAGCCTCCGTTATTGACCGCACAGGGATTAGTCACTGCAGGGGAAAGATATAGTGTGAGAGACGGATCCTGAGACTGATCCATTTATCTGTTCTTAGTCATGGACAAATAAATGCAATTAACCATAATCATATCAAAACTATAAACAATAGTTTATAGTAATAGATGACTAAGAATATTTTGCATATTTATTTTATACATATTTTTGCACATTATTGTGATTCTAACACTGAATAATTTTTTTAAATAAAAAATAAATAAATAAATAATTTTAGGATTGTTCTATATT
>JAUMHE010000056.1:19684937-19696231 GCA_032359235.1 Enteromius mattozi | reverse complement strand
TTTTATTATTAATATTATTACTATTATTATGTAGTTTCACCCTATTTCATAAATAATAATAATAATAATAATAATAAATATAATTGAAAACGTAATAATAATTCACACAAAACTAACCTGTAAGTGTTGCGGATGCAGAGGCCGTTGTTGCAGGTGAATTCGTTGGCGGAGCAGGATCTGCGAGTGCAGTTCTGGTGCTCATCGAATGCGTCTGAACAATCTGCGTCTCCATCACACACCCAGTCCCGCGGGATACACTTCCTCTGAGGAGGCCTGTTATTTATACAGGTGAACTCCTGAGGAGAGCAGGTACGGTTTGCTGTGTGTGTGAGACAAAACAAGAGCACAGAATTCAGAAATGAAACATTTTGGCACAACATTTCAACCCAGCATAATATATTTGTGCACAAACTGTGTGACTGAATTTCATCACGGTTCTGTTCCAAAACCCTGTAAGCTGCACTTTAACGCATCATAGACTTCCAACGTGAAAGCTATTCCAAGCAGAAGTGGATCTGCTGCTCTCTCATAAGTTACCTTGTTTTGAACCAAATGCATCCTTCATGCACAAAAGAACAGAATAATGGACTGCAACAAGTTCACTAAAAAAGTTCCTCCAAGATGTTTTATGTGAGAGTGAGACTGCATTAATTAATATTTCATATACTCTCAATAAATTATTAAATTATACTACTATGTAGACAATGTCAAATAACTAATAATTGTATTATTTAAAAAAGACTAAATATGCATAGTTTAATTTCATAATAATAAATACACTAAATAAGAAACTATAATACATAATTGTTTAAAATTGAATAAAAATACATAGACTCAAATTACTACAGTAAGTACATTTTAATAATATATGAAAACAAATATAAAAATATTAAATTATGAGTTAATTTATAAATATATGTTAAAATAATCAATATATATATATATATATATATATATATATATATATATATTTTAGAAAAGTTTAATATACATACATTAATATAAAATATTTTTTAAACATTGAAAAGTAAAAGTAAAAATGAGCACAGACTAAATAAAAATGTACTATTTTACCAATTATTTGTGTAGACTGCATGTTTATGCAACATGTTGTCAAATGTTAACGTCAAGGTTTTACCCAACACCCAAATATCAATTCAAACTCACACTTTTCATCAGATTCTTTCACATTATCTAAACTATGCTCTCCACACTCTGCTTACAGCTCTATACAACAAAGTGTATGTTATCGAATCTGTGTCTGTTTTTATTTCTCCTAGACATTTTTAATAGTTCAAATAAGTACTCCATTAAGTTAGTGATCAGCTATAGAAGAGCAACCTCTGGAGAGAACAGAGAGAGCTGATCCAGCTGAACACATCCACAAAGCAGTGAGTGAGGCAGGAGAAATCAGGAATGCAGACTTACACTGAGATTGAGTACTACAATTAAGTTAATCTCTATCAGTCCTTAAAAATCTAAATCTACCACTTCCTATAGTATATGCACTTTTGCGGCATTTCTGTGTGTAAACTTTTGGTGGTAATTCCTGAGGTACAAATACAAATAATATCAAAAAGTGCACTGTGAAATGAGACCTTGGGCGGAAAGCCATACTGACCACAGTTGTGTCTCTCATCCTCATCGCTCATGTCCCCGCAGTCGTTGTCTCCATCACAGATCCAGGACGAGGCGATGCACCTCCCGTCATCGCAGCGGAACTGGTCAGTGTTGCAGGTCCTCACCGTGGTGGCTGCAGGGATGAAACACACGGCGGTGAGAAGAGCCACCTGCCCGAGGGCCATGTCTCGGTCCGATCTCAGAGGAAACGGAGGAACACGCAGCCTACGTAATCCATTTAACCATTAAATCCCATCCTGAGCAGCCAGAAACGTGGCCGAGCTGCTGCTGGGATTCCACTGCCAGAGGAGTTCTGGGAGAGAATAAGCATTCCTCTCTCTAGTGTCCCGCTGGAACAAAGGGCACCGAGGGGTGCTGTGATTAACGGGACAAAAGCGAGAGGATGGGGCAGTGTGTGTGAGAGGGGAGGGGGCAGAGACTGTCAAAGAAAGGGTCGGTGTGCGTGTGAGGGCTTTTCTGCTGCACGTCACTTTGGAGGAATGTGACACACAATAGAGGGCCGGACTGACCGCTGGCATCACAGACACACACCAGATAGTAACACACACTTCAGATACACACACTTCAGCTGTCATTCAGAAAACAAACCTTTCTCATGTTATTCGTATTGTTATGTGGTTTACTGGTCTGTTATGACTTGCTAGTGTTGTAGTTTATAATACTTTTTTCTAGAATTTACAGCATATGAGTATATCAGACTTGTCAAGTATCTAGTGCTGTCAAATGATTAATCATGACTAAAATGTTTCAAGCTGTTTTTCTTGTAAATATATTTTAATAAGTAATGTATAGGATTTTTTTAGTGCACGATTAATCGCATCCAAAATAAAAGTTTTTGTTTACGCCATATATATGTGTGTACTGTGTATATTTATTATGTCTACATAAATACACACACATACATGTACATACATATTTAAGAAAAATATGTTTATATGTATTTATCTGTAATATAAATATAAATGTATACATGTAAATATTTTCAAAATATATCTGTATGTGTGTGTATTTATATATACATAATAAATATACACAGTATACAGACATATATTATGTAAACAAAAACATTTATTTCCTATACGTTACTTATTAAAATATATTTACAAGAAAAAACATTTGCATCTGCTTAAAACATTTTGGTCTAAAAATTCCAAAATTGATTAAAAAAAAGTTAAATAAAAAACCCTTAATATTTCTAAATAAATGGACAGACCAAAAATGACAATATCCACACTGAAGTAGTGAATTTATTAAAAAAATTTCACAATCAACCACTGTATTTAACACACTGTCAATTAAATTGGTCAAAAGTGACAGAACTGTTCTGGGGGCGTTTCCCAAACAACAATGTAACTCGCTGATTAACCACCATAGTACGATGCATTGTTTTGGAAATGAACTAGCTATGGTAGCTGTTTCTACCATTTTGTATTTTTCTTATACACAACGTCTGCCTCATTTTTCTACTTTTTGACTGCATGTATTACCAGTGGAGCACAACATGAGATGGGGGGTTGGTTGACATCATTTCCCGCCAATTTGTCTGTGACAGACATTCAGTCCATCACCGTGGACCAGTGAGACAGGATACCCATCATTAACTCATCCCCCAAAAATATGGGCGAATGTTTCCCTTGATAAACACAGCTTCATCCTCACATTACAGTGTTTTCATAGGTTTTTTAACAATTAAGTCTACAATAACTTCCTGCCACATACTAAATGAGCTTATTAACATTAATATTTTAATATGTTATGTGTGGTACTTACTACAGGTAACGGGCTCATCAGACCCATCATTGCAGTCTGTACCTCCATCACAGTACCAGTGTCCGGGAATACAGCGTCCGCTTGAGCAGCGAAACTCATTCTGGGAACATGTAGATGTGGCTGAGGAGAAAACAACACAAGAAAAAACCAGATAAACCAGAAATGAACTCAGCATGCCCAGGTGGACCTGCTCACATACATGGGTCACTAATTTAACTGATTTTACAGGAAGGGCAAGTTGAGCAACAACTTTGGCTCAAAAAGCAACAGGAAATTATTAAACAATTACTCATCAATTCCACACTAAAGGAGAAAAAAACTATGAGAATATTATTATTACACATTTTGTCATTCTTACATTTATTTTATGTTTTACCTTTTATCTCAGTATCATTTATATTGTTTAAATAACTTTACAGTTGTTTTAATAATATATTGATCAATAATTAGCCAAAATTATAATCTAAATTACTGACCAATAATTTCATCATCAGTTCATAAAAATATCAATATTTTGATTCATTTAGTTATGTTCTTATGTCATTTTTTAAAATTATACTTTTATGTTTAATTTATGTTAATTCCAGATTTACAGTAGATCTAGTTTAATTTTTATTAGTTTCATATAGTAATTTTAGTACTTCAACCTATTTCTAATCAAATTTTCCTTATTTAGTTTTCATCTAATCGTTTTATTTAGTTTTTAGTACTGTCAAATGATTAATCGCCATTGATTGTCAAGTTATGTTTCATCTCCTGCGCATGTGCAGTGTGCACCATTTATAAGTGAGTGCAGGTTTTTTTAGAGGTCGGTTCGTTCCTGTAGATGGGGCTGGTGTTTGTTGTATTTGAGCAGGAGAGAAGAGTAAAGGGTGTTATTAAAAGAATGAAGAGTTGTGGTTATTGAGTTAACACTGATCAGATCTAAAATAATGTTTTTGTTTACATAATATGTGTTTACACTGTGTATATTTATTTTGTATGTCTAAATACAACCGTGCATGTATATATTTAAGAAAAATATGTTATATATGTGTTTATATATTAAATATATTTATATATTATGTTAAATATAATAATGTGTATATATAAATGTATAAACATGTAAATATTTTCAGAAATATGCTGCATGTGTGTGTATTTATATATTAATAATAAATATACACAGTACACCTACATATTTTAATGCAAACAAAGTGGGGTTTTTTTTCATGTGATTAATCGCGATTACTCATTTGGCAGCACTATTTAATAAAATTTAATAAAATTAAATAAAATTAAAAATTAAATAAAATTTCAATGAGCACACTACAGAAGTTCAATTAACATAAATAACAATAATAATAATATTAACACTTTGAATTTTACATAATAGTACATTTGCGTGGCAAATTAAAGACATTAGGTCATTAATTCACAGCATCATAACAAATATCAGGGCATTTATAAACCTAACTATATGCGGTACAGGATAACTCACCACAATGTGTTGGACTCTCATCACTGTTGTCGCCACAGTCATTATCTCCATCACACAGGTACGAGCGCGGGATGCAGATGTTGGTGGTCTGGCATTTGGTGTGCTCTGGCTGACATGTCCTCTCAGCTGCGGTTTATAACAAGGATCCATTATGGATTATGGATCCAACTATTATGTACTATATAAATGCTCATAAGCTGTAGGGTGTTTATACAGTAGCTGACAAATGCACTTACCGCAGTTCTGCTCATCCGAGGTCCCATTGTCGTAGCAGTTGTTTATTCCATTGCAGACGTATTCCCGTGCGATGCAGCGGCCGTTATTGCAGGTGAACTCAGTGTTGGGGTCGCAGGGGCGGAAATTGCAGCCGGTCTCGTCACTGTTATCCCCGCAGTCATTATAGTGATCGCAGCGGTAGTGATATGGCACACAACGGCCATTTCCACATGTGAACATGGTGGGCTCGCAGGTGTGAAATGCTGCCATGCACAAAACGCACACACACAAAAAGATGAATTTGCAGTAAGAGCAGAATGAACTAACAGGGACTACTGGAGCTCACCGCCTACCTCCTCTACCTATCTCTCTATTTGAGTTTACCTGAGAGTGAAATGAATGCTGCTGCTTGTGGGACTGCATGCAGGAGAGAGAGCGGTGCATTGTGGAAGAGGTTAGTATATGTTTATGGATGGTTATTAAATGTTATGTAGTCTAAGGCTCTGTTTGAAATTCTAGTAGGCTGCCTCGGTGTCTACTGACTCACAACTGATTTCAATAGAATTTGCCATTAGCATGCTAAGCTAACAGTTCAGTAGTCTACTCCTTAAATTAGACCTTATATCAATGGATTATAATTACACTTATAATCAAAATTGACTGCTTTAAGGGATTTGTGCATGTACTCAGCTAACAGAGGACATTCTCTGAACTTTCTGGAAAAGTTTTCTGGAAAAAAATGTTAGTACGTGGTTCAGAATGGTCAGAGAACGCTCAGAAATAACATTCTCATAACGTTTGCACAATTATAAACTAAAATGTTCCCTTAACAAGCGGATACTAAAAAACAAAACAAAACTATGTTCTAATGTCCTCATATTTTTTGTTAACTGTGTAGCTTGTACAAAGGATGAATGCAGTACTGCTTTAGGGTTTGGCCCAAAGTTAGTATAATCATGTTGCCTATGTAGGCAGCACACTAGATTTTGGAACAGAGCTTTTATCCAAACATGAAGAGAGGTAAGCAAGAATACACACCAAAAACGAAATGACTCTTGGATCCTGCAGCAAAAGATTTGAACAGATTGTGCAAGCAATAAAAAAGCAAGAAGAAACATGTTAGTGAAAGATTGCGCCGCAGTGCAGGAGAGGAAGATTCATCCATCGGCAAACAGAGACACTCACAAGAGATTTTAATTGTTAACATTAGGCTTGCAGTTTGGTCATGCACAAATGTCAATGTTAAGTTTATTTCACTCTTGAAAGTGCACAACATGCCAGTTTGGACATGTTGGATAAACCACATATGAAGCCGCTGGCAAATATTCTGAATGTTTACATAAAATCGCCTTCTATTCTGATTTGGGATTTTAAGTCCTCCTAAGAACATGTACGGTAAACAACAACGCATCTCACCGCAGACCCGCTCGAGTTCATCACTGCCATCCCCACAGTCATCATCGTTGTCGCATTTCCACTGGGCACGGATGCAGCGGCCATTCATGCAGGTGAACTGTCCCGACTGACAGCGTGTGCCATTGTCAGGGATACAGTGTTTGTTGTCGGCCAGATACCAGCGGCCCTCAGAGGGACACTGACACTCCGCTCCCTGAGGACCTGAAGGAAGAAAAGTTTTTTATTTAATTTGTGCTTATTAAAAGGGTCTGTCACACTTTATATTAGGTGGCCTTAACTACTATATACTTACATAAAAAAAAGTACAATGTACTTGTGTTCATATTGTATTGCAAATCACTTCTGCTGTTACTGAGGTGGGATACGGGTAAGGTTAGGGACAGGTTTGGTGGAAAGGTGTAAGGGTCAACAGCAGGGGCAGCGCTAGGGGTAGGCTAAAGCCCCGAATGTTTGTATTATCATGCCTCACTGAGTATTTCATGCGCAATAAAATATTTTTTACTGCAGCCGCAGATTTGTTCTCTGCACATATAACAGTGTCATTTATATTTACGTCAACATATTTACCTTGAAGTAAGTTGAAGGTATTGAAAACTAACCTGGAGTGCAAATATGGCTGCATCCACCATTGAATTGTTCGCAGGGACTGCTGCACTGCTGCTGTTTGCTGTCGGAGAGCACATGGATGTCCATGGGCCGTGAAGGAAGGTTCTGTAGCATCACCCTCTGGTCGGAGCCATCGTGCTTGTTTGCACGGTAGATGCTGCGTGTGTTCCAGTCCGTCCAGTAGATATGCTGACCATACACCGTCATCGCAAACGGGTAGATGGCGGTGCTAACGATGACCTCACGGTTAGCGCCGGTGAGTGAGCATCTCTCAATCTTCTGTCTGCATAGAGAGAACAGTAAACCTTTTCTTATAATTATGTAGCACAAATATTTCAAATGTATTAAGTATAAATTAAATATAAATGTATATATTAGATATTTTTGAAAATATTACACACACTATATATATGTGTGTGTGTATATGTATATGTATATAGTGTATATTTATTATTTGATTCATATATTTAAAGGGGTCATACACTGCAATTTCAAGTTTTCCTTTCTCTTTGGAGAGCTGCATAGATAAGATCCCTGAAGTCTCAACAATATATTCTTGACAAGTTATGACTTGTCCACACCCTCCTAAAATGGCTCATTTAAACATGCCCCCACATTTCTACATCACAGAGTGAGGGCGTGTTTTCATGCTTTAAACAGCAGAAACACATTGCATTACACCAAATACTCAAAATAATATTCTTTTTAACAACATCATATGACCCCTTTAATAAGTTAGAAATGATCAAATACTTGAATGCATTATATTTTTATTATTATCATTGAAGGTATATTATTAAATTAAATTAACTATAAATATTATGAATATGATTAAAAGATGAGATCATACAGGCTGGCATCTGCCCAGTACAGTCTTTGATCGTCATAGTCCAGCGTCAGACCATTTGGCCAAACCAAACTAGTATTGACAATCTCTGTCCTGAAGTTTCCTCCCAGAGTTGCACGCTCTATCTTTGCACTGGTTCCCCAGTCGGTCCAGTACATATACCTGAAAGCATACACAGAGAAATGTATTTAAAGCTCCAACTTTTGGTGGTCTAACGGTTAATAAAAAGAACCACGTCTTGCGGAAGAACATTAAAGCTGGAACTACTTCACTCTGTTTATGTCTATGACGAGTTGTGCGGGTATCGCATTACTTTGAAGTGGTTCCTATCCAAACCGGTCTAAATAATTTGAATATAAACATTTATTATGGGTGTACAGTAGCCTAATAATTCAGGACAAGCCAAAAATAAGGTTTGGAAAATGGATTCAGGGTGTACTCGTCTATTATATAAATGTACATTTTAAACACAAAAAAGTTACAGACTGTAGCTTTAAATTAGATGATAAAATGGCTCATTACACATCTAAATAACAGTCTAACTGATTGAGAGACTCACCCTCTACACGGATCCAGCATGATGGCTCTGGGTCTGGGCACCTGAGCTACAACAGTCCTCTGAGACCCATCCACGGCCATGGAGCTGATGCTCTGGTTAATGTAGTCACTGTAATAGATCCTCTTATTGATCCAGTCATAGGCAATGCCATCAGGAGCTCCCAGATCTACACACAGAAAAAAGAAAAAACTTTTAGAAAAAGATTTAGAACAACATAAGGTGGATAGAAATATTAACTGTCCCTTTAAATCTCATTTTTTGCTAACTTCCTAATTTAATGTGTCTATCAACAGTTTTTATCATTATATTTGGTTTTTATACTGTCTTTATCTGTGTGTGCATCACTCAGGCGGTGTTGTGTGCTTGCTAAAGAGACTTATGCAGCCCACCTTTTCAAATGCAGAATTAAACATTACATTATGCCAGGGCTTCCCAAAATAGGGTTCATGAATGAACTAAAGTGCATTTAAGAGCCGCAACTCTGTGGCTCTCTCTGAACGGCACCAGCGGGAACCATCTCCCGAATACTAATAGTTCCACCCAGACTGCTTAGACCCACGTACCCGGAACTGATTGGCCATGCCAGGTGTCGCTTGTTATCTGGCCTTTATATTCCAGCATTGTACTACAGCACATCGCAAAGTTTTGTTTGCCCCGCAGCAATTCCGAGCGTTCTTCCTTTTCTTCCGTTCTTCCTTGTTTCTGTTTTTGATTTCCCGTGTATTACCTGTGATCATTTACGACCCTTCTCTGCCTGCCCTGAACCCTTTGCCTGGACATTGACCTTGACTCTGTTTAGCCTCTGATAGCCCTGTCTGCCGTGTACCGACCTTGCCTGCCTGTCTTTCTGATTAAAGCTCGCAAATGGATCCGAACGACTCTGCCTCTCCGTTACAATACTATACTATATTATATTATATATTATACTATAATATAATATGATATATACCCTGGAGCACAGGTAAAAAGTGTGAATTTTTTGAAATTGTGATTTATACATAATCTGATATAAATATGATTTCCAGTGATGTATGGTTTATTATGATAAGACAATATTTGGCCGAGAATTGAATATTTGAAAATCTGAAATCTGAGGATGCACAAAAAACTAAATTCTGAGAAAACCACCTTTAAAATTGTCCAAATTAAGTTTTTAACAATGCCTATTACTAATCAAAAATTAAGTTTTAATATATTTACGGTAGGAAATTTACAAAATATCTTCATGGAACATGATCTTTACTTAATGTTCTAATGATTTTTGTCATAAAAGAAAAATCGATAATATTGAAAATGTAAAACACCTTTCTGTGAAGCAAATAACTTCTCTCATGCTTTTTTCCTTTTTTCATCTCACAATAAAAAAAGAACAAGTTTGCTTACGTGCCAATACATAAGGCCTAAATGACCTCCAGTCTGCAAACTAAGCACTGTAAATGTCACGCGAGATACTTTGTCAAGCCAACATTCGAAGATTGCCTTAATGAACTTTCCATTTCCAGCTAAACCTGCAGTGTCAGGGTGCATTAGGAGTTTAAATAAGCTGCTCACCTGAGGCCACCTCTGTCGCAGGAGAGGTAGGCGAAGCCAAAGTAATGAAGCTAATCTTGCTCTGGCCCGCTCCCGAGCTCTGGGTGAAATAGATCCTGCCGTCCAACCGGTCGAAATCAAGGGCTACCGAAGTCCGGGGCACGTTCACCACAGGAAAGGGCAGCGAATGATCCTCCGGATCCAAGCGAAGAGACCGTACAGTGCTTTCTGTTGTATAGATAAGGTAGTCATCCCGGGATACCACACAACTGCTGCTATCCGCGGCCAGATTCCCGAAGGCGCACGAACACTTCCTCGTCTCAGATCCTCGGATGGCGAAGCAGAAGTGAGCGCAGCCGCCGTTAGACTCCAAGCAGGGGTTGTTATTGAGCTCGTGGGCCGAACTTGGCTGCATCCTTTGGTCGAAGATGGTGACGTCCCGCAGCATGTTGATGTTGTCTCGGATCACGAGCGGCTGGTCGGTCGCACCTGGCTGTTTGCTGGCTTGGAAGACTTTCTTTAAGTTTCTGTCCACCCAGATCACATTCCCCTCAAACACGGTGACGCCGTACGGAGTCGGATAGCGACTCCCGTAGCGTACGACCTCCGTCTCGCCCCCCTCGGGCCGGACTCGTGCGATCATGTCCAGGGAATCATCCACCCAGTAGATGTATCCATCTCTGTGGTCTAAAGCCAGGCCTCTGGGGGTGACGATGCCTGAGGAAACCAGCACGGTCCGGTTGGAGCCGTCTAGAAAAGCTCGCTCGATTTTGGGGGTCTGTCCGTAGTCGGCCCAGAAGAGGTATCTGTTCATGGGGTCCACCACAATATGACGAGGCATGTCTACTTGGGTCTTTAGAAGGACACGACGGAATGTGGTATTGAGGCGGATCACTTCAATGTACGTCTCGGTTAAGAAGGCGTTGGTGAAATAGAGGTTTCCTGTGGAAAGACAAAACATCAGAGAAACTGCAAAAAAATCTGAGAAACCCTAACACTGTTTATCTATATAGACATGCACTAGATCAGGGGTGGGCAACTTCGGTCCTGGAGGGCCGATGTCCTGCAGAATTTAGCTCCAACCCTAATTAAACACACCTGCCTGTAACACTGCTCAAAAAAATAAAGGGAACACTTAAACAGCACAATGTTACTCCAAGTCAATCACACTTCTGTGAAATCAAACTGCCCACTTAGGAAGCAACACTGATTGACAATCAATTTCACAT
>JAUMHE010000056.1:19637910-19676213 GCA_032359235.1 Enteromius mattozi | reverse complement strand
GAGGGATGCAAAGAACAAAGATACGAGGGAGAGGAAGTTGGAGGTATTTAAAGGGGAAGCTTTAGCTCTGATAGGGTCCTCCCGAAATTTGTTATAAAACATCATTTATGAAACTACTTTAAAGTTCTAATTGAACTATTGCCTAATCCTGGCTTAACCTAAACCCTGTCTGTGAAACCAGGCCATAATTTATAAAATTGAGCAACACTGTAAATATTGCAACTGTATTTAACTTGCATCAAACATCAGCTAGGATGTTAATGGTTATTTGATGGAAATGACCAAAGAGTGTCATAATGACTGAAAAATGGCAAGATACATCATTTAAAGTGTTTGTGCTCGGTAAGATTTATATATATATATACACATTTTTTTTTTTAAGAGAAGTCTTGTCAAAAATATAGTACAATCAGTAATAATGTGAAATATTGTTGCAATTAAAAATAACATTTATATATATATATATATATATATATATATATATGTGTGTGTGTGTGTGTGTGTGTGTGTGTGTGTGTCAAAAATGTAATGCATTCCTGTGATGCAACGCTGCATTTTCAGCATTATTACTCCAGTTTTCAGTGTCACATGATCCTTTAAAAATCATTCCAATATGCTAATTTGCTGCTCAAAAATATTTCTTATTATTACCAACGCTGAAAAAAGTGGTGGTTTATATTTTTGTGGAAACTGTGATTGTTTAATGGAAAGTTTAAAAGAGCAGAATTTATGAAATGGAAATGCCATGTAACATTATAAATGTCTTTACTTTATAAGTGCTATTTTTTAGCAACCATATGTAACTTCAGAATGCCTGTTGTTGTTAGTCTGTCATCCATTTTACCTTATTTTGGATTGTGTCGGTCCAAAAGACTCTTTGCAGCTGGTAATGGAAGTCCACCCCAACAGCAACTCCTCTGTTCTGGGACTCAACCAGGGTTTGAGCGTTGTGTCCGTGGACATCAGCAATCAGCAGGTCTCTCCCGTTGGAAAATATAAGCGAAGGCATCCCAGCTGAAGATTGCCAAACAAAGTGAATTAATGTGGTAAGTTTCAAAATGAAGGATACAGTTTGACAATCTTTGGAGAGCTCACATAATATAATGTACTTTTGATAAGATATAACTAATGTGAGAGAGTTCGGGATAGGCTGTGTGGTGCCAGCGTTTGTTATTCATTTCCAGGGCCTGCCAAACAAATGGTGTGGAGGCAGACATTTCAGGAGCTTAATAACACACTGGCATTCAATGCAAACTGAGGCACTTGAAGAGAGATGGGCTGCAAAAAGTCTGATTAATGGACTTATAAGATAACAGATAACAACAGGAATATTGGTCTCAAAGACTCTTATGTGAAAGCAAGAAAATATAAGTAGCATAATTTACAAATAAATATATTAATAAAGAATTTATTTAAAATGATTTCTTAAGGTAAAAAGTGACACAGAGTAAAGAAACACAAGTAAAATATGTGTAATTTTAAAATAAATATTAATTTAATATGATTTATTATGAGAAAAAGTGTTTTTTTTCAATATGTGTTAACCTTTGTAAAATATACTAAAAATAAATATTAATTAATTTAATGTGATTAATATTAGAAAAAAAGGATACTGCATAAATACATACTTTTTGTTTTAAATTTTATTTTAATAGTGTTTAGTGTGAATGTAAAATTGAAAAACAAAATGTCTAAACCTTTTGTAAAATATATGTAAAATAAATATTCATTTATCCAATAATATAGGAATATAAGAAAATAGATATTGAGTAAACAAATATTTTTTTTAAATTGTGTAAAATTTAATTTAAAAAATATTATGAGAATAAAAGTACACTGAGTAAAATTAAAAAAATATATATTTAAAATAAATATGAATTAATTCACTATATATCTTACTAAAAAGTACAAATAAATACAATTAAAATTTACTTTTAAATCTGTGTAAAATATATTTAAAATAAATTACAAAAATTTCACAAAACGTTTAAGCAATTTTGCTCAAGTGTGCCTTTTTTTAACTACGTTTTAACTATATTTAAATTGCATTAAAACAACTACAAGCTACAATTGTAAAATATGTTAATTTTATCTCTTTAATCTGAATACGTTTCCAATCCATGCTGTAAAAAACTGGAGTATGTTTTCCAAGAAACATACATATCCTTTCAGTCTTTCTACTTCAAAATGTAATTTTTTATTTTATGTGCTACTTGCCATTTGTTTGTAATTAATTGTGAAATTTACTAGCAAAGTAAAAAAAATTCAGTGCACATTACTCAGATGATCTGACACTGATAACAGAATACTGAAACATGAATTTTCTGCGAAGCTGCTTCGAAACAAGAATTGTGAAAAGCCTAATATAAATGTACATGAAGTGAATCAGTTACAGCACTTCAAACACAGCATGTTATAGGCCTGAAGGGACTCACACGAGGGGTTTGCGCGGCAGTATTTGTGCTGCTCCAGAAGATAACCGTCCCGACAGCTGCAGCGATGGCTTCCAACCCCATCCTCACACAGCTGGTCACACATGCCCCACAGACTACAGTCATCGTAATCTGCACAGAACACAGGGAGAGTTGATGGGAAGTCACCGGTTTGACTGAACATGAGCAACTATTTGTAATCACCAATCTAAGGTTTTACCAATGCACGAGCGGCTGTCGTTTCTGCTGACCACGTATCCCGGAGGACAGGCGCAGGTTCCTCCATCAGGAGAGGAGTGACAGTGATGCTCACAGCTCAGAGAGGCACAACGCCAGATACCTGACACAAAACAGCACTCTAAATGTTAGGAAAACCTCAAAATGTACAAAGAGTTAAAGCAAACACAAAATCCTGGCAGATTAAAAGATTTTCTTGATTGTCAGCTGCAATTGTCAATTTAATCCTAAATTATTAATAATAATATAAATAAATAATGAAAATAAACAAAAATAAAACTGAACTAAAGTTAAACTGCAATAAAAATAATAAGTAATATTATACTAATATTATAATAAGAACTAATACAAATGACAAAAGCACATAATAAAATTACTAATACTTAAACTAAAATTAATGTTATGATTTCTGTCAGGGTTCCTGTCTAGTTTTGTGTAGACTTACTGCACACTTTGTACATTTATTTCTGAGAGTGTATAAATAATAAAACAACACTAGCAGAAATCAGCTTTAGTGATTTTAGGTGGTAACTGACTGCAGTTGCGTCCAGCAGTGGTGTTGGTTTCATCTTCTCCATCTGGACAGTGGGCCGTCCTGTCACAGAGATGGTCCAGAGGGATGCAAACACCAGAAGAAGGACACGGCCATTCCCCGGGAAAACACTCCCGCTGGACATTATCTAGACACACCACAAAAAACCACCATGTTCAGTCCATGCCAGTCAAGATACTTTCATGATCTGAAAAACTTGCAACATTTCCAAAAATTTAGCACGAAAAAGGACGTTTTAGGAACGCACCGCAGCCTCTCTCATCCGCATTGTCCTCGCAGTCGTCCTCTCCATCACACAGCCAGACCTGATGAATGCAGCGGCCGCTGGGACAGGTGAAGTACGTTCCTCTGCAAGTGGGGTAGGCTGTAGAGAATACATTACTGTGAACATCCACACACCTTTACGCCACCTTTTTACATTCTTTACAGCTGGATTTGAGAAACTGAGGGATGAAATATACGTACTGCAGTTCTGTTCATCACTTCTGTCTCCACAATCGTCATCATGATCGCAGATGTATCCACGAGGAATACACTCGCCGTTACTGCACTGAAACTGACCGCTGCTGCATCGCTGGGCTGAAAACAAACAGCAAATATTTCTATCCACGAAGCAATTTCATAAAAGTTAAAGATGAATATAAAAAAAAAAGTGCATACAATACAGTATAATAAGGAATAGTCCATACAGAAATTAGTTTTTCGATATCATTTAATCACCCTCATGTTGTGGCTCTATTATATTATTTCTTACAATTTGTTCACTATATTACAAATATAAAGCAATGCAAAAGATTCTTATGAGATGCAGGCCCAAATTTAAGACTCTCAGACATACTTTGTGCTTGTTTTCATTTCACAAATGTCACATTTAGACAAAATGCACCAGGTTAGACATCACTGATGGCAAATGTCATTGGTTTTAGAATATGAATCATGACAAAAAATTAGACTGCAAATGGGATAATCATTCAACAGCAAATTAAATGCTCGTTGTTAGTTGTTACACTTTCACTGTATGGAAAAGAGCAGCTTGAACATTCTGCCTTATATCTTATTTTGTATTAATAGTGTAAAAATAAGTTCCATAGAGTATTAGGTAACACTTTATATTAGGTGGCTAACAACTATGTACTTACATTTAAATTAATCATTTGGTACATTGCACTTATTGTGTACATATATGTTTTTACATTGTACTTATAGTTTTTAAAAATACATATAAGTAGTTACATATGTAATTCATTTCTGTAATAACATTTAGAATTACACTGTTGACCCATACTTTACACTTTAACCCACCCTTAAACCTACTCAAACCACCAAACCTGCCCTTAACCTTACCCTCATGCAACCTCAATAGCAGCAAAAGTGATTTGCAATACAATAAGACCACAAAAAGTACACAGTACTTGTTTTTTAATTGAAGTATATAGTTGAGGCCACCTATACAAATTGTGACTGTGACAAATTTTTTTATTATTTTAAGAACTGTTTAAAACTTTCTTTGGGGAACCAAAAATGGTTATAAGTGTAATCAAGAAGACAAAAGGTCAAAATGACTAAGCATTATAGCTTCAAAATTAATTGTAAAATTGTAAAAATTGTAAAAAGCAGCGCAGATGTTTTCCAGGCTATCCAGTAGATGACTGTGTCAATGTGTGTGTCCTGCCAGGGAAATACACTCACTGCAATTGGCCTCGTCTGAGCCGTCTCGGCAGTTGAGCACCTGGTCACAGCGCTGGCTCCTGTTATAACATGCCCCGTTAGCACACCTCAGCTCCGGGCACTCTGGGTAGACTGAGAGAAAGAGAGCACGTCCATCACTCACTCATTCAATTAAATATAATCACTCTGTAATACAATACAGCGCTCCACTGCAGTACGGCATCGGGCGAGTGATCTTAATGTGCGAGCAAAAAAAAAGCATAAAGCTAATGTAGAAAACAAACACAAACTTCTGCAGCTAAATGAGCATTATGTGCATAGCAGGTCTGTTAGAGTAAAGCAGTGTGTGATTAAGAGTTCGGTGATGAACTGACACTCGAACTAATCCACAGAGGAATCTGCAATCAACTCCGACAAACAAGAAGCATATTGTGGCCGTTTCTGTCCATCAGCGAGACTCTTAATCTTACAAATTGATTAAAATGCCAAAGGAGCCTTCGAGGGGAAGGAAACACACACATGCACAGACACTATAGGGCTGGGCGATATATCAAATGTTCATAATTCATTCGCAATATATTGCTATGATGTTTATATTCTTTTTGATTGCTGATTTGTGCAAGTATGAGAGTGTTAAATTCTTGAAATGCAATGTAACGCCGTGAAGGTTCTGCATCCTTAATCTAATGCATTTCCGCATGAAATAGGATATTTAAGGAACAAGGACCTGAGTTTAACCACTGGGAACTGACTGGATGGTAAAAAGCATACCAGAATGGAATCAGGGGGGTAAAGGAGAAGGGTTGCAATGTGTTTGATGTGAATTTATAAAGTAAATGCGCTCTGTTTAAACAAATTAGCTAAAATAGAAACAGAACTGGTCAATTTCATTCAAACTAAATCACTGTTGATTCAAAACTAATTCATATATATATATATATATATATATAATGTTACATAGAAATGAAAATTATTAAACAGCAATTACATTTATATTTATTAATTTGATGAAAAATTGTATCTCCAAGAGATTCTTGAGAGTTATTATTTAGTTATTTTTGAATTTGTTTTAAGTTTTTTTTTTAAATTTCCATAATTTAGTTATGTCTGTCATTTTATTAGTTATTGTTTTTGAAAATATATCTGTATATTTTTTTTTACAAATTTTATTTAACTTTCAGTTAGTTTAGTACATCGAGTTAAATGAAAATAAGGAAATGAAAATGAGAAATGCTACATGAAAATAATACATGTTTCTTTGGCAACTAGCTGGAATAAAATAAATGATAAAATTAGTGATTGCTATTAATCGCATCCAAAATAAACATTTTTGTGTTACATTATACAGTAAATGCAACCTTGGTGGTCAAAAGATATTTTAAGAACATGAAAGAAATCTTAGCGACTCCAAACCTTTGAATGGTACATTGAATATCTGTAATATATATATATATATATATATATATATGTGTACAGTATATTGTATTGAGCTGTACTGTCCAGCTCTAATCCCATCACACACATGCCGACAGCATACTTACGGCAGTTTCTCTCATCTGCTCCGTCCAGGCAGTCAGGCACACGGTCGCACCTGTATCCTCCCGGGATGCAGGCCCCATTCGTGCAGGTGAACTGTGAACTGGAGCACGTCCTGCCAACTGCCAGCAAAGATCAAAGACACACCATTATAATATGAGTGCGCTGGGTGGTCCTCATCTTCACTAAAGTGGCATGCTCTCCCTACAACACAAGCATGCTTTGCCTTTTGTTTTTCAGACTGTTGCCTGCACATCTGAAGTATCGTGTTTCTCTGACATGATGGAAATTACATCCCCGTACATTACAGGGAGTCAATGGAGCTCTCAGCTCTGATGGACAGTCGTAATTGAAATGGAAGCTGAAAGCGAGGGAGAGATGGACGGATGGAGATAAGGAGTACTCACGGCAGTGATGCCTTTCATCGGAGCCATCCTCGCAATCCTCTTCATCATCGCAGACCCAGTTCTGAGGAATGCACTCGCCGTCACTCAAGCACTGGAACTGAGCGCTCTCGCAGGTGGGCTGGGCTGGAGGAGAGCAACAAGACGCCATCATTAACCAAGAACAGATCAGAGCTGGACTGTGCTAGCTCCTCCATAAAGTCAAATTAACAAGCCACGTGATATTTCGAAAAACTATTTCACTTATTTATTTGGTCCAAACGTGTTTTAAATGGCATTAAACCAATACTTTTTTGTTTGTTTTTTACATGTTTTTATTGTGTTGGTAAGCTGTATTTTTAGTTATTTTTAAAGTGCCCCTATTATGGGTTATGAAAGGTTCACATTTTGGTTTTGGGAGTCCCCAACAACAGGTTGACATGCATGCAATCTCAAAAACACTTTAGGGCTTTTGCACCACAGGAACCATTTCATAGTACCCAAACTAATTGTAGACCTACCCACTTTTTGGCGTGTTCGCACCATAAGAACTAGAAACGATTTTAGTTCCAGAAACTCTGTTTGTAAACACGTACGAAAACGCCCTCACCCGCCATGATTTGAAACGCTGTGTAAACATATACTGTGTAGACATTGTATCAACTTCTTCCTTTTATAAACGACATTTACCTGAAGACTTCGCTATCGACCAGGTTACGTCACTTCTTAGTACCCACCATTGGGGGAAATGAACCTGTGAAATAGTTTGTGCAAAATCATCCCAGTACTTTAGTACTGTACTTTTAGTTCTGAAACTAAAGCTGTGCGAAATGCCCTATTTTCTTATAATATGCATTTATTTTTACCTTATTTGTTAAATGACTCCCAAACGATTTTAATGATTAATTTTTCCAAAACCCTCCTAATCTGCAGTGATTGGTTCATTAATATCATTTTCATTTCATCACCCCTGTAACGCCTGATAAAGCAGCATTTGTGAGATTTTCAGAAATACATAATAGGGGCACTTTAACTTAATCAAATGGAGTTCAACAAAACAGAGTCAACACCTACTATGCTAAAAACCTCTTCAAAATTTGGGAACACATGTTACTGCTCATGCTGTTCTGGATTATTGATAACAAACTGAGCAGCTGTATTTCACACTTGCCACTCTTTTGTCAGTGCGTGACCTTGTGTCTGTGGAGGAAGAGTTACTTACGGCAGCCGATTTCGTCTGAGTTATCTGAACAGTCGGTTGTTCCATCGCACCACCGGCTTACTGGAATACAATGCCCTGTCCCACAGCGGAAAGACCCCGCCTCACAACCTGAACCTACACAGAAGAAAATATATATTCAGATCATCTGTTCAACTCTTATCTGTTCAAAAGTTGTCAATGCAGCTATACCTTGTCCAAAAAAATACTAATACCCTATGCACTCTTTAGGTACTAATATGTAGGATTATATGCACCCCTTAGGGCCCTATGAAATCGTCGTAACACCGTCATTACTGGCTTAGCTTGCTAGTTTTATGACATAACTGAAATAAACAAAAAGTATGATGTTTGCCAATAAAATGTCAGTATATTTCCATTTCAAATATAACATCCAACAAAAATCTAAAAACAAATGTATTAACCATTTTACTGCTAACTAGGGGAACTTAAACACTTAACTATTATGCATTACAATCCAGCTTGTAGCTTAATTCGCTATATATTTAATTAGTTTGTCCGCTGCAGTTCAGTTGATGTATTAAATATTTGAGAAATTCATGTTGTATTAGCCTATATAGAGAGTAATGAGCAAATGGGAGAAGCAGATGAACACAAAACAGCCTAAAAAAGTTAAAGAGGGTAAACATTCAACTGAAGTGCACACATGTGTTTCAGCTACCTTATGCTAACTTCTCAGGTATTATTAATTGTATGACTGATTCCAGATGCGGCTGAAATTGCAAAAACAGTAGTTACATACACACATATGGCTATTTCGCAAGGGACATTTTAGTGGCTGGATATTGATAGGGTCCCTCTTAAATTTGAGAACATGCAGGATTCATACCAGCTACTTTTGACTTATTAATCTAAAATTCGACAAATTTAATGAAATTCAACATTGTACTGTAAAATCTATTTTTATGACTGGATTCCTTAATTGTGTCTGTATTTTTTGCATCACAGAAATCTTAGGGCACTAAATAAGTTATGAAGGTGTAACTAAATAAGATATGAAGGTGTATTTGCTCTAAATAAATTAATAAGTAAATAAATGTTGTTTAGTTTTTAGTAGTTGTTAGTTGTTTTATGTAACAAAAGGCATATACAGTCAAAATTCATGATTTTTGATGGGACAACAGCAGGTAAGATCAGAAAACAGCATCATTTCCCACATTAATTCTATGTAACATGTTACCTGAGCTTTGACCTATGATTGTTCCAGCTCTAAATGGCAGATGCCTCAAACTTTTGCATCCATTAGCTTTTAAAAAAGGAGAAAAAACCCACATTCATCATTCAGGCCTATGGGCTTACTCAATGCCGACTACAAGATAGCAACCAAAGATCTACTCCCACAGATCATAAAACCTGACCATGATGGGTTTGAGACGTCCAGATAATGAAATGTAATAAGAAATAATGTAAACATTGCAGGAGTTACTACACAAGATAAGGTTCAAAGATCTCCCCTACATGGACAACGTCCTTCTGTACACAACCAATCCAAAGACCTCTTGACCATTCTAGAGGCAATCATGCAATATTAATGATAAATGTTGCAGATCCGTGAGAATTATTTTAGATGCATCCTTGTCAAGAATGTCTAAAAGTGCATATGGTGTTCTTTATAACAGTTGCTTATATAGTCTTGTTTTCCAGAAAATGTATGTAATGTTTTTTTAAATAACCACACAAAAAAAATTTGTGTACAAAGAATTTT
Source organism: Enteromius mattozi (assembly GCA_032359235.1). Lineage (NCBI taxonomy): Eukaryota > Metazoa > Chordata > Actinopteri > Cypriniformes > Cyprinidae > Enteromius > Enteromius mattozi. The sequence goes on along the minus strand of JAUMHE010000056.1, from coordinate 19,666,459 downwards.
CACTCAAAAAATGGTTAGTAAGTTTGACAAATAATTACAAATAAACAGCATCTACTGTAACACATTTTTCAATTAGAATAGGGCACTGACAAATATGATAATATATTAATAATAAATAAATAATGATGATAAAAATAAATAATAGATCAGTGAAATTTTTGTCTTTTGTTTTTGTCTTAAATCATACAAAACCAACTTACAGTCTTAATTCATCTATGTTCTCTGTAAACAAATGGTTTTAAACAATTTAGCATCTCAACATATTTTGTTTTAAGGATGTGGCGCTATACTGAAAATCAGGACATAAATACTAAAACCGATGTGTGCAGTGAAATCAATCAAATCAAAGCAGCACCCATTTCACTTCCAAAAAGCAGTGCACTCAGACACATCTTTAAGTGTGCAAGTGATTGTTTCACTGATGAAGCGTGTGTTCGACTGAATTGACAGCCAGCGGAGCCAAGCGTGCCAGTCTGTGAGCAGGCACTTCTACAGCTCTAACTCTCCTTCCTTTTGATCTCCCCCTGTGAGTGACATCTGAGAGATAACGTACCACCCCTCTACCTTCCCCGACGGGCTCCGGGACATATCCACACCATCAGCATAGCTCAGCGGAGGAGCCCTCCATCAGGGGATTCTGATTGTCTCTCGCTGACACTGATGAATGGAGCGTGCTGTTCCTTGTCAGAAATGTAATTAGGATAAATATCGGTACCGGGTGGTACCGTGGCCCTTACACCCAAATTCCAAAAGCAAAGGGAGATGCAAGGTGGAATGACGTGGTGAAGGGCAGGAGGGTTGGAGAGGGGGTGAGCGAGTATGTCTTATCACCACTTACCTAAACACACACACACACACTGACGGTCCATGGTCAAATGTATGTGATCTTCCCAAAAGAAGTTGCAGCAATCAAGCTCAAACATTAAACATTACAGAACTTCAATGTGAAGGCACTATAATTATTTGACTAATTTAACCAATAAAATGTTCATGAATAACCTCATGCATAATTCTTTTGTAAAACAAATCCATATAGTCAGTTTATGATTTTGAACAAGCACTGTTGGCGATGCATGAGTGATCCCTTACCTGGTAAACTATAAAACGGCCAAATAAAAATCTACACTCGCATTGAAATAGAGACCAAAAAATCAATCACATAGCAACATCCTAGAAACCGTCCATAGCAACCTATCATTTGCATACTAAAACATACCAAACACCAAAAACATTCTACCTCCTGAATAGCAACACCCTAACAACCACCCAAAAACATTCTATCATCTGCATAGAAACACTCTAACACCCACCCAAAACATACTATCAATTACATAGCAACACCCTAACAACCACCCAAAACATTCTATCAAATACATAGCAACACCCAACTGCATAGCAACACCCTGACACCCACCCAAAAGCAGTCTATCAACTGCGTAACAACACCCTAACACCCACCAAAACCTTCTATCAAGTGCATAGCAAACACTCTAAAAACCACCCAAAACATTTTAACAAATGCAAAGCAACAATCAGGCAACCATCCGTGACATGCTAACATTGGTTTTGCATGGGCAAATAAAAAATTATATCTAAAAATATTTTTAAATAAAAGTGCAGTTTATTTTAGATTTTTTACATTTATTATTAATAAACCTCATGGATATGTGTACCTATGATTTTAATTGATAATCAATTTTTTTTTTTCTGACTAACGTCAGTAGACAGTGAGTGATTTGAATTTGATGAATTTACGAACAAGCAGTTTTGAATCTATCACTAAGCATGGCTGTTTGGATCGGCTGAAACAAGAATCTTATCTGACCTGCTGCCTTTTAGGAAACTCGTGTGAGCTCAAGCGCACGGCGCCTGCCAATAGGAAACTGAGAACCGAGCTAAACTATGAGGTCATCATTGACATTTAGCCGAGCAGAAACCTTGCTAAAAATCTGAGCTAATATGTTTAGACATCCGACTGACAAAAAATTAGTCTTACAGTGCAATAAAGTAATCTCTAAATGGATGGAGGAACTACTCCCTCTTGTTGTGAGACATGGCAGGTTGGAAGCATTTTAGCAAGATTTAAAGGAATAGTTCACCCAGAAATGCAATACAAAAGCATTTTATTTTAATAATGATCATATAGCTCCAAAAATGACTTCTTCTGTTTTCCAGGTTTGCAGTGAATATATTTTGATTTTTTGGATTTTTCCTCACAATGTGAAGTTTATATCTAATAATCCTGACAGCTATTTCATCGAAATTGTGAGATAAAAAGTTGCAGTTACCCTTTTTTTGTTTATCCAGTAGCAGAAACAGGCTTCCATACTTCTGTACACGGGTTTGTAAAATATTACTACTCTCAATCCCGTCATAAATTGCACTTCGATATTAATTTAAACATATCATAGTGGACAGCACCTTGGTTCTGTGCCATTGCAAAACAAACACTGTATTAGCAGAGCATTTATTATGTATGAGTCAGAAGTTTATCAGCCTCGTTCCCCGTGATGTGCTCTTTAATAATGAATTTCGTCCTCTGCCAGAAGGCCACGGGGGTTTGTGCTTGAGCCGCGGCGCTAAAAGCTCAGCGAGGGCCTCCTCATAGCGAGAGGTCTAGACCAAACACCACAGCAAACGCTTTTAAAGCATGCCAGCCAAATGGGCTTCCTTTTTAACTCCTTCAGCAGCCAATTGGGAAACGAGCCTTTTTCCTGCTCAGTTTACTAATGATAAAATTGCTGCTACTTTCTCAAAGGAAGCCTTTGTTGGCAGGACATGATCCCGGAGGTTTCAGCAGCGTCTGTAACGCACAGGTAGACAATTGGCATATACAGAATCTGGGAGGTGAGACGCTCTTACTGACACCCGCTCGCAAGTAATAAAATTTTAAACATCAGCTATAGACCGTTTCCACACGCACTGCCAGGATACAAGCGAATGAGAATGCTATATTTTATACCTGATTTTCACCAGGGTCATTCTAGTTGACTAAAACTAAAAACACACAAAAAAGACATTTCTGTTACTTGAAATAAATGTTGACTAAAATAAAATCTTCGTAATAATAACTTCGTAATTTATTTTTATTGATTTATTCATTTTTTATTCATATTGATTCATTTTAATTTTTTTTTTCATTTTTGTTCATTATTTTCTATCCACTCGCATTCATATAACTTTAAAACACTAAAATAACTCAAACTAAATCTGTAATAAAAATAAATAAAAACTTTATAGATTAATTAATTAATTAAATTCATTATTTGAAATAAATATATTTTTTTAAATATTTTTTTTATTTTTATTAATTAATGTTTTAATTTTATTTCATATTTACAAATTAGTTTATGTTGAAGTTTATGTGAAATAACTAAACATAAAACTGAAAAAATTTATAAAGTATGCAATACAGACATAAAAATGCTACTTGAAGTAAATGTTAAGGGAACTAAAATACTACTGTATATATATATATATATATATAAACCTTTGTTTCTCAATTTTATTATTTTATTTAAATGTATTTATTAAATTGTATTCATTTTAACACTTTTTATACATTTTTATTTTTATTCCTTATTTTTATTACGTTTAAGTTGAAGTACTAAAATATTAAAAATAAAACTGAAATAAAAATAAACTAAAACATATAGAACAGACGTATTTAAGGAAAAATAAATTATAAAACCCAACAACAAAATTACTAACATTTGAGCTAAAATGAAGCTGGTAACAAGGAAAGGAAAAAATAAAAGATTATTCAAAATATTACTATTTAAAATAACACAGATTTTAACTTGCAAATGAATTGTTTTCTCTCAGTTTAACAGTGTGAGTCATCTATACAATCTATCGTTGCCAAGAGCCGAAACCTATCCGCCGAGAGCCTGGAAAATAAAGCCAGTGTTTCCTGACGGTATCAGCAACTGGGAAAAGCGACAGGTAAAGTGAACAGCGGCGGGCCTATTCTGTTCCAGCACTCAGCAAAACCAAGCATTTAGCCCCGTCATTTCCTGGGGTGTCTTTAAAAGGCTTCTATTTGGACGTCTTAACTAAGTTCGCGCGAATGACAACAGTTATGCGATTGTCCCGGCAGGCCATTGTCAGGACAGCAGCTTGTATTATGCAAATGCCGTCCTCCCGTTGATGGGGTCTGCGCTTGTTTTTCCTTCCTTCATTAATGTCTTTGCTTAGCCTGTTTTGTTCCGTCCGCTGTTTCCTTTTTTGCCCCCCTCAGTCCCCGTCTCCTCTCTGGGCATGTCTTTTCTAATTAGCCAACTTAAACCCTCAGCAGGCAAGAATCCCTGAAACTATCTGAGGGGAAAAACAAGGACGCGCCAACGTCGGGCCACAAAGAGAGTGCAGTGGAGGAATTTTCATTAGAATGAAGCCTCCCAAAGGCTTAGACCCCACTGTGAGACCACAATGGCACAATGGCCCGGCTGGCGGGGCTGCAGCCCCATAACTGAAAGTGTCAGCACGCCAAAAGGCCCGATGGAGACGGATAACAGAATGGGGGAATACAGTAGAGCTTCCTGCAAGAAAGAAAGCCGAAAAGAGGCCCATCCTCCTCCATTCTGCCATCCCTCTTTCCCTTTAAAAAAAACTAAAGGCACTTGCCAGCCACTAGCAAGCCCCCCAAAACATCTCTGTCCAGTCCCGCGGGGGCCATGGGAGAGGTGCTTCTTCTTTCATCAATGCCGCCTTGTTTTGGGGCTCGGCCCGAGTGAATGCATGCGCAGGAATGGCTGGCAGAGCCCAGCGCCAGAGTTGGATGGCCATACCGCCGAGCCGAGCGCCGCAGACCGTTTCATATGGAAATGGACGACGCAGAATGCAGTCAATTGCTTTACAACTGACTTTGGCTCGCACTGCCTAAAACCGAGTTGTGGAGAAAAGACCTACTGGTACGCCAAGGTGACGGGTGGAAAGGAGGCAAACATTGAGTCGGGAAGCCTATTAAACCATTCAGATCGGCCAAGTTGACTGCCGTTAGAAACTTTAGAACGAATTTGCAATGTGCAGAACCAAAATATTGTCCAAATTATTGGTACTTTTTGGGATAATCAGAATTCGTTACTTCCAACATCTACAGGCAAACATCATAAATAGCATAAAAATGAACAATAAACAACATTTTTGTGTTGTTTATTTATCTAATTAGAAACTATGAATAAAATATTCATTGTGAAATGATAAAATGCACTAGTATGCAGAACTGAAGAGTAACCTACATTAATAAATGCTGTTAATTTAGCCAGGGATATTATTTAATTAAAACTAAAACTGTATATTATATAATCATTCATTAAAATAAAGTAAATAAATAAAAAATTCTTAAATAAATTACAATTAAATATTAAAAAGGCAAAGTTCCAAGGCAACATTTCTCTTTAGTAGTAATGAAAGAACTAAAACTATATATTAAAACTTAATAAAAGCTATATAGACATGTTTATAAATATAACAAAGAACAACAAAAAGAAAATATTAAGAGAAAACATTATAATAGAACCAAATTCTAAATATTAGCAAAAACTATATCAGTATTTTAATGACACTAAAATAGCACTGAATTTAGTTCGGTTTTAAATAATTAACTAACAATAAAAGCAACAAGACATATTTTGTGTTCACCAAGAGATTTCTTCCTGGTGTGGAATGACATGAAGGAGAGTAAATGACCACAGGTTGCTCATTTTGTTCACTTTTAAGGTACAATGATTTACAGCACACACTTCCTCAATGGTCAAACGTGAACACCATCACACACAGGCCTCTCAGCTTTCAGATGGCATCACGGCAGTGACTAATACGTCCAGTGAGGGTGCTGTTTACTCTGAGAGGATTAGAAGTCTTCATTAGTGCCAACTGTGTTAACTTCTGTTCCTGTTTCTAATACTGCAGCCCTGTTGCTCAAGGACTTCTACCGGAAAGGCCCAGAAGCATGTGTGAGGTTTAAGGAGCACGTGCAGAACAGGAAAAATGGGATTTTCTGTATTTTCTCACTGTTCGAAATGCAGACGTCATCACTGCTCGTTCACACATTTGTATAATAACCTACGCAGAGAAATGAACACCAGACACGCGTCAAGCAGACGTGCAATACCTTCTAGAACAATAAACAATGACAATCTGAAAGTCATGCTACTTAGCAGGCACATTTCTCACTCATAGCTGTAAATTTTAAAAAGATACTTAAGACAAGAAGAATCTTTGGAGTTTAGTGACTTTTGTGTACACTTTTGAGTTGCTCGACGTCATTCTCTAGCAAAACTAAAACTGTTTTAAGACGGCAACAGTTACTGCCCACTTCATAAGCAGCCATAGTTCCTCAAGTCATTTTTATATTAATTTGGATTTCAAAGTATTCTTCAATAAAGAGTTATAAGCCACACATTGTTTCAAAGCTTTATGATATTTCAAATATGTATTAAAGTCTCATTTAGTAGAAGATTAGAGCCGGACAGAAATATAGTTCGATTTTGAGACAATGTAAACAATTAAGTTGCGATTTTCTGTCTATCTTTACCATATATCTAATATTTCTACGTATGTAAGTTTGCTTTGGATAAAAATGGATGCACTTTAAATGGACAACTTTAAATATTTTGCTGGGCAATTATATAGTTTCAGTTTTGTGGATTAACTCAATGAATTATTGAGTTGAGCTATATATTGATTTATGTAAGTGTACTGTATGTAAAGTTGGATGTACTTAACCAACTTTGTCATAATATAGATCTTGAGACAAAATAAAGTTTTGTTTTGTATATGTATTTGTTATGTATGTCCAGTATATGTAGTATGTGTGTAGTAACGTTGGATCCAACTTAAAATATATTGTCATAAATATATTATTTATATTTTGTAACAACATAAATATGTAAAGTTCATTGGAAAATTATTAAATATATAGAACATATAAATAGATTGAAAGAGTTTAAAGGCATTATTGATAAAAAAAGATCACTTTGATTTCTCTATGGAGGCAAGGAATGATATGATTATGAAAAATTGTTTCCACCACTGGATGCATCTTTTTTTATTCTACAATTCTGAGTCTTTTTTTGCAGTTCTGAGGAAAAAAAAATCCGAACTGTGAGATAAACCCAGAATTGTGAGATATAAACATGTATTTGAGAAAAAAAATAAAAACTGACATAAAGTTGCAGTTACCATTTTATTTTATTTTTAATCCACGGCAGAAAAAAAAAAACAATTGCAAAATGTTAAAAACTTGCCAAAAAAGGTCAGAAATCTTAGTTTTTTTCTTAAGATCGCAGACTAAGATTCTTTTCCTGTGGAGGAAATGGCCTTCCATAGATGCTCACAGTTTTAAAGAAGTCAAATGCAAATGTGTTTAAGTTATGAACTTTAAAGCTTGCTAACAGCCAGGGTCCAGCATCAAACTGATTTCCTCTCTTGATTTTGTGCATGGAAATCCTGTTACAGATCATGAGGCCCCTCACTGATCCACATCTGATTGAACCTACTCAATGAGATATCATTGTTCGCTGATCTTCACGGTATTGTCTGCACCCACGGCTGTGCATAATAATAAAAAAAAGGCTGCTGGTGAATGTGACACTGAGTGAAAGTGTCCTTTTAATTATTACAATCCAAAGAAGGCTAATACGTGACTAATGAAAAAAAAACAAGTTATAAATCAGTATAATCATCACTTTAGCAAGCAATGAGTTACACACTACTGGCTGTAAATATTAATTTATACAAGACAGTTTCACGAGTTGGTTAATAAACATCTTGTGTTTAGAATGTTTAGACTGTGCCAACTCAGGTTTTTTTTAAAGCTCAAGTTTAAATTAAAATGCATGCTAAACAGGGTAACTACCTTCGAAGACCTTTGACCCTCAGGTCTGAAACTGAGAGCTTGAGGAACCAACAGGAAGCGGAGCTCAGCGGATTAGAGAAAGTAACCTGTCCCCCCTTCATCAAGACCCTTTTGGTCATTTCCTCCGAAAACACATGCTGAATAAAGCTGGATTACAGGAACTCATTCCTGGCTCGCATTTCTGAGGAGATCAATCAAGGCTACGGCCACAAACTTAAACCTGATGCAAACATAGCAGCACGAAATCCCAAAAGACTGTGCGAGAAGATGTGATTTTGACGCCTCAAGGTCACAATGGTCCGTAAACTGTATTTAATTCGCTTTTGTTTAATGCAACCACCCCAACTCTCCATATAAACAAATGACCTGCAATGATTTAATCTCACTAATGACAACCACAGCTAATTTTCACTAAGTTAACAGTGTTGCTTGAGCAGCAATGGTCGTCGTCTTGAGCGGCAGCTGCAGTGTAATTAGTTGCTTGATTCACATAAGAAGCTTACACACTAAGGGTTGGGCAAAAAGAAAGCAGATTAGATTTCGAGAAGCTCTAGCCATGCAACCACACAGAGCAACCTGTTGCTGTCAACTGACTAAGCGACCGCAACGCGGCAAAACGCGCGTCTCAAACTCTACCTCCCTTTCACAGCAGACTGGTTAAGTCTTTTAGAAACAGGCCCGAGCTCAGAAACGTGTTGAATTTGCTTTGTACCAGCAGCTTGGGGTCTGCTAGAGATTGTCTTCGAGTCACATGCTCGTCTCTGTTACCTAGCAACGCCAAAGCCCATGCAAAAGTTCTCCGAGAACCTCAAATCTGTCTGAGGGAGGCTTTGTGTGCCACAGCAACATTGCGTATAATATTTAACCGTATAACTATTTATTTTTAAACAAATGCACACTCGTTCTGTTTTATTTTCACGATCCAGTTTTATTTTGAGCGAAAATCCGTTCATTCTAGCATGCATGAGGAACAATGCGCGCACCGTTATTCGCACGAATAAATGAGCGTTTGTTTATTTTTCAACAAACTCGGAGAATCTAATTGCATTTTTTTTTTCTCAGTTATGTAGGTCAATTAAACAAGAATAATTGTGATATTATGCAGGGTTACTTGTCTATTGTTATACTAAAGTCCTTTATATGCACTAAAGGGGACCGCATTTCGAAAATATGATACAAAACAATTTAAGAATAAAAGTCGCAACGTACCTTGACAATCGCAATGAAGCACGCATAAAGTTATAATGAGGAGAAGTTGGAGGTGCATTGTGACGCACGGTCCCGGCTGGTGTGTCCAGCCCCTCATGAAGCCGGCCAGATGGAGCTCTTGGGACTGAGATGCAGTGAAGTGCCTCTTACTCACTTGTCCTGGGCTGATGAAAAAGGGCGTGCACATGACGCTCCCCCCTCGGCTCGACCCACAGGATCAAATCCTTAACTGGCTCCCAGGAACCTGTTGAGCTCATTGACTAGCCTAATGCATAATGTGTGCATGGTGCAACAGTCACAGCATGTGAAATATTTACAAATAAGCACTGGTATTATAGCTGTAATGATAATAATATGAATTATTATTATAATTCTAAATGCATTTTAGAATGCAATGAGACACCTGTTGCTGCTTTGCATGTTTACTGACTCAACAGAAAGAAGTTTAAGGGATTTTTTTTTACCAAGTTGTTTGTATATTTGAAACGGCGGGCTAGATTTTGGAATAAACACTGGGTAAAATGACCACTTCTGGTAATGTCTTATATAATAAACACACACACGCACGCACATACATATAAGGTGAAGGATGTAATCTACAAACATTGCTTTACATGCAAAATCTTAAAGTAGCCTGAAAGACTGAAATAATATAATGTAAAATGTAGTCCAATAATCTGTTTTATTCTTCCAATTTGGAGGAAAAAACTATGTAAAACGTTCATCATATGTTTTAACAACATCAGAACCAACTTACCACCTCTTTAACAGTAATGCACTGAAGTCTGTAGCTTTTGGCTATTTTACTTCATGTCTAGGCGAGCCAATTGAATCTTCCACTTATGTTTGATTGAACAATTAATATAATGGTCATTCAGCCTATGTGATTTTCTAATCTAATGACAGCCTTGTCAATATTCACATACTCAGTCTTGAGAAATATTGCGTCAGCAAAGTGTACATCATTGTCATATCAGTTTAAGGCGGTCAGACTGGTGATCAACCACCTAATAACCAGCTTTGACCAGTTAAGGACCAGCTTAAACCAGTTAGATTACCACTACTATGTTCCAAAATGCAGCTACCTTTAGCAACGACATAAAAAACACGGTCAACCACTCTTTTTAACAAATGAATTTGCTTTAATTAATTGCAACAGGTTAACTTTTTATGTATTACAATAATGACAACTCGACTCTTTCTGTAGGGTCTGCTGGGAAACCACTGTATATGAAGCTTCCAAGTGTGTCACTCCAGTCAATATTTTAGCAGTTAGCATTAGTATTATTTTAAATTATTATTGATAATAACTCACAGCTGTGTCTGATTCAAGACTTAGCACAAGTTCAAGTCTTCCAAGGTTGAAATAATGCAGAGCACGGTTTTAAATGCGTTACTTAAGGTCAGTGAGTCACTCAGGCAAGTCAAAGATCTCATGCTTAGCTAATAAGTGAACCTTTTGGACCAAAAACTAAAGTTTTGATGTGTGTTGAAAGTGAGCCTTTTATGTCCATGAACTTTTAATGTGATTCTCAATTTAGAATTTAAAAAACACTTTAAACCAGCCTAAGATTTTGACTGATTTTGACTCTAAACAGTCAGTTGTTGTTGTTTTCAACAGAGCTACAGCTGTAGGTTATAACTCAATGTTAATCAAAGCAATCCTTTGTTTTTACTCTGATCAACCAAATGCAAATGTGTAATAAACATGTTGCACCTTTCGAACCAGTGTAAACCAAAGAGGAGTCGTGGCGACATCTAGCGGTAGAACTCGAGCACTACATCTGGATTTTCAGCCCAATCTACTTAACCTGAGGGGAAAACACAAAACATACGCGTCTAGATCAACAGAGCGTGCTATAAATGCGAGTCGATTTTTAAAATGCTGAATTACATTGTTAAATGTAGTCTGTCGAAAGGGAAAGACGCGAAATAATCGCGACTGGATTCGCTGTTGCTAGGGGCAACCGGGGAAACTTTGAATAGCCACAAGCCATAGGATCACTGCAGCTCACTGCAGTCGAGGCGCCTTTGTGAAGAAACCTGGGTTTGCTTTCCTGCAAAAACACGGAATTGAAAGATTCAGCATGACATCTCCTCGGAAAATCCCAATAGACCTCAAAACGATGATCAAAGACACTAAACAGGTACGTGATGTTCATACAAAACTGTTTACGCCCATTTCTGCAACTGACACGCATCATCTCTGTTTACCTGTCAAGATCCATCAACCACCGACTGTTTTGATTTTGTATTTGTGATAAATCGGGATCTGAAACACATAATGCGTCCAAACAATAACAGAGCAACTAGTGGCGCATTACTAAAATACTAAATTACAAAAAAAAAAAAAAAAATACTTCATTTTTAGATTGAATGAAAAGTTTTATGTAACTGAATTAAAACGTTATAATACGTGAGGCAGTTTGTGAGCTTTAAAACCTATAATCTTCCAGTAGTGTAAACACCGGGGCATGTTGTCACATTTTTTAACCCCATTTAGGCTGCTATTTTTAAGGAATTTGATACTTCACCCCAATTCACTTTCGTTGACACACACCTTTAACATCTCCAACGAAACTGCTTAAGAAAATAAAAATAAACAATACAGTTCATATAACAACCATCGACTTTTTTTTCATATAACATGTCTGAGTGGCGTCACACTGAATGGGGTAAGTTGTCACAATGGGCATAAATAGCATAATGCAAGCAAATGCCAAGTGTGACTTACAAAAATAATAAACCATTGTTTTGGTAAACAAAAAAATACTACAGTTATTACGCAGTATGCAGTTAAATTAATAATACTTGTGTATTTAAATGTGACAACTTGCCCCAACAAATACTCTAGTTATAAAAACACAGATCACAGGTCATTTAAAATCTTGAATTTTACATTTTATACAAAAAGAAAAGAAAAGAGAGAAAAAAGCTATCAAAAGGTTTGCAAATAAATAAATAAACAATCATACAGAAATGGGAAATTCCATGAAAACTTGCAAAAAATAATAATAATAATCATAATGTCTCTCAAATATACTAAGAGAAGCACCCACACCTGTCAAAGAATATAATTAAAGAGAGAGAAATTTCTTCCAAACATAGATTATACAAACAGGATATAGACCTGACTCTACCAAAATCATAGACGGTATTAAACGGCAAAAAGGCAAACCTCAGAATAACATGCATGATTTTAAAAAATTAACAGACAGTTGTATCCATAACTAAACTAATAAACAAAGGAATCAACAGTACTATAACAAAATGATGTGAAGAGCTGAATGTGAGCCTCCCTCCTGACTGAAATGGTACAGTCCCATTTTCTGCTGGAGTGACAGAAAGGTGGTGCCAAAGCCCCATTTTCCCATTTTTTCCTGATTGTACTTGAAAATACATCCATGGGGAAAAAAAACTGCAGCCACTTATGTAATTCTACAACTGGTTTGTGCTCTGTGAAAACAGATAATTTATTATAAAACAAGTGTGCATACTTCAATATACACTAAAGTTATTAATAAATACTGATTTATGGCATATCTCTCTAGGCTTCTTTTAAAGGTACAGCATTTGACACATTACATACATTATGTATACTTTTTTTTTGTACACTAAATTACTTGCCCATTACAGTTTGTTCAATATAATGATATTGTAGTTTTTGTTCAGAGGATCAAGAAATAAGATTGTAATTTAAAACTTTAAGACAAAAGTTTTTTTTTTTTCAATTTAAACCTCCTTGACTTTCAAGTTAATTACATTTGCGCTATAAATTACAGCACTTTTGATTTTTTTTTTTTAAATGATAAGTGAGTGATAGGCTGATTAATCTGCAGTATTTGGCAACTTTGATTAATTCTGCCAACAGCTTTGTCAGTACACAAATATTCAGATATAATAACTGACTGAAATAAAACCGTATTAACACAGGTTTAACCCCTGATCTTAATCTTTTCTATAAGGATATGGACGATGTGCACCAAGCCCTGGAAAAGCTCAGAAGTCTCTCCCAAGAAGAAAGGACAGAGGCAGACGTGCTTCGATCAAGAATCGACGAGCAAGCGACTCTCATCTGCATCCTGAAACAGAGAGCAGACGAGATGCTTCTGCGCTGTCAGGCTCTAGAGAAGATCAACGCAGAGCTGGAGAACCTGAGAGCCAATGTGCAGCTGGAGCTGGAGAACGAGAGGAAGAAATCTGAACTGCTGGAGCAGAGATTCATGCACCTGGCCTCCAACCACCGAGAGCTGATCAACTTCAAGAACGAGTACAAGAGCCAGAATGCAAAGCTGGAGAAAGAGAACGAGAGACTCAGGAAGGAAAATGAAGCGATTTTCAGCCAAGAAGTGCAAGAAAAAGAGAAGACCATCCTCAAACTGACCCAAGAGCTCAAGGAATTGGCAGAGCAACATAAGATACTAGAAACAGAGTATCAGTAAGGAATGATTCTCGGTTTCAGTCTGTTCTGGAAGTAAAAATTCTCCTTAGAGAGATACTTTTTTATTATAACACAACTTACAAAACAGTCAAAATGACATTTCTGGTAAAAACTACACTAACGTAAAAATTCAGAATGCTAAAGAGAAGTTTTCATGAACTCATGCTTATTAGAACAATTTGTTGATAGTTTTTTTTCAAATACATATGGAAAAAATAAATAGTAAATTTATTTCCAGAACTGAAAAAGTGTATGATCACTGTTTACTTGATGTCCTTCAGTAAAATAAGTACAGTAAGTACTTGCCGATAACTTTATGATCCCAACAGAGAGAAAACAACGGGTTTCCAGATTAAACTGAAAGAACTGATCAACCTCCATCAGATCAAAGAGGCGTCTTTGAAGAATGAACTGAGCGACACACAAAAACAGCTGAAGAACGCTGTAGAGATGTGTGCAGGTATGCATTCAATATCTTAACAAAACCAAAGAATAATAACAAACCATTCTCCAAATAAGAAACTTGATTGTAGCTTTGTTAACTGTAGTTAAATGACTTTTAAAATGGTGTTTTTCATTTAGGATTGTGGAAAAACAACAATAAATGCACATATTAAGATAAAAAAATATATAGTGCACCTTAATATTGCTAAATAATTAGCTTCTTAAATACTAAAATATTTTATTTTTAAGGAGAAAACATGAGAATGTTTGTTGTTGTTGTTGCTGGAAACTGTTGTGCTGCTTAATATTTTAATATAAATAAATTATATTTTAAAGTATATTAAAATCATTTATCAAAACCAATTATTTTAAATGGTAAAAATATTTCACAATATTACTTTTTTTCTGTATTTTTGATCAAATAAATGCAGCCTTGATAAACATAAGAAACATCTTTAAAAAATATTACAAATCTTACTGTTTCCAAACTTAAACACTTAATACTGTGTTGAGTTCCATATTATTTTAGTTTTACTGAGATACTATTATAGTGATTATTTCCTTTATTTCAGTTTTAGTTGCGTTAGTACATCAAGGTAAAATACCTTTAATTGAGGGTTTGCCTCGGAAACTAGATAAAAAAAGGTAAAGTATTTTTATGTAAATTAGTGTAGTTGTCCTGGTACACTGTTAAACACCTGACACATTTCTTTCTGACAGAGTTGGATCTCAAACTAAGACAAACTCAGGAAAAAGAATCAATGAGGGAGACAGACACTCAAGAGAAACTGGAGAAACTCATTAAGGAAAAGGATGAGCTCATTGATCTCTCAATGCAACGTGGGAAAATGATACTGGTAAGCAGTGTAATTATACCATACAACCTATTTTTCCCGGACATATCCATGATTTCTGATTGGCATAAAATACATTACATTTCTTTTCATACTAACATGCTCTCTTCAGTCTCCATATGTTATATGTACACATTTTTGCATTGCTTTGACAGTTCTGTGTAAATTCCACCTTCTCACATGCAACAATTAGTCGATTATGCACAATGCCTGCACGCTATTGGTCAAACTACTTTTTTAGTTATTACCTTCAGAAAGTATGACGTATCCTGGCCAGGACACTTCTGAGAAGAAGAGGATATATGGTCACCCTAGATATCATATTTTAGCTATCAGTTACATTATTCTTTTTTCAGATGGAGTTATAATAATTTCATTGTAATGTGTTAAAGGACAAGCAAGCTGAAATTCGGGAGCTGGAGCGGAAAAGGCAGGAAGCTGACAACGGTAGACTAGACGCAGAAAACAGGTATGAATCTCAAAACACATAAAAAAAAACTTTTATGCATAAACACTAGACTTTTTGTATGGATAACACATGCCATTGCCATTCCAAGTCATTCCCACCCTGTAATTTCTTTTTAAAATTTGATGTTGGGAAGAATGCTTTTTCCATTTGAGGAAAGTAGAGACTCAAGAAAGTACCATAAAATTATGATAAAGGCAGTCTTCTTTAGGTAGAAAGGTAGAAAGAACATAACAGTCGGAATGGCATTAGGGTGAATTACTATTCCTTTGCCATAAACCAACACGACCTAGATCTGGTCAGGATATCTGACTTTCTTTATTACTTTGAGTTTCCATTCACACATGGCCATTATCCATAAAATAATGAATTTGTTGCATTTTCTTTTTTTTTAAATCAGGTTTGAAAAGGAAGCATCAGCCGTGAACAGTGAATTAAGAGTGAAGGAACTACAGGACGCTTTAGAGAGGGCAGAGGACACCTGCAATGAGTTGAAAAAGGTCTGTTAAAAGAAAACCTGCATGTATATTGGACATTTTGATCTCAGTGGCATATCAATGTATTTACATATCACATTTTAGGAGTTTGAGGCATTTAAAAAGCACAGCAGTGAACTGCTTGGAAAAGAGAAGGAGTTAAACTGCAAACTTCGCCACATGATCATCTGAGCCATCCATCCCATTCCATGTGTATCATCAAAACCAGCCATGATATAGCCAAAACCATTCACTTTCTGATCTGACAGCTGAGCTGGCTCATCGCACATGGAGTGGTTGTATATAACGAACCAGAAGACAAGGGTGAAATGAGATTTTTCTTAAGAGAACGTCTTCCGTCAGTAGGAGGCAGTTTATAGTATTTCTGTAGAGAAAGGCAAGATTGGTAGTTTGCAAATAGGTTAGCTAAACTGTGATTTTATAAATAAAAATAAGCATTTTTAAACTTCCACTGTGGGTTAGCAGTGACTGTCATAGGCTCTGTCATGATTATTAGAAAAACACCTGATTATGATTCATTGGAAAATCATTGTGAGCCTTTAATTCAAGTTAAATATTGCCTTTAAAATAATGGAAAATTTTAATATCACACAACTTTTAGCTCTCTCCAACCAAGATGATTATATCATATGATGCTTATAAGATAATTCAGGGTTTCTGCAAGGTTTTATAAAATGTTTTATTAAGACCAAGTAAGGAAAATGTATGGAATAATTTAAATGGAACACAATACATCGATACAGCATGTACTGTAACACACTTCACTTCAAAGTCTGAAAATACAACCTCCAACCAATCTCTATTATTCTATATAGATTCTTAAAGATACAAAGATGCAAAGTTACACATTATATGTCTTGTTGTATAGGACATTTTTCAAAATAAAGTAAGTTTATGATATTTACCAACAAATATCTGCCAGTGGGCTCAGAAAAATCAACATAATTCAGCATTGACGTTTTAAGCATAATTTTTTAGGAAAAAAAGTCTTCATATCTTCAATTTGCTCATCAAGATTTAAGAATGTTTAGATATTTGTATTAGAAAACAAGACATTTTTGCAGTGCAATACATTTTATGACTTTCTGCTCAGATTTAAGACTTTTTTTAAAGATTTAATTTGTGGAAGGACAAATCAAGACATTTTAAGACATGCAGAAACTTTGTAATTAATTAGAATGTTCAAAATTAAATGAATAGTTCACCCAAAAAATAACATTCGGTCATAATTTACTCACCATTTTTTGTCCATACAATGAAAAGAAATAGGCTCCAATGGTGTTTCGATTTTTGAATTATTCCAAGCATTTAAAAAAAACTGAAAAATGTAAAAAAAAAAATCATATTAAATTGATACAGATCACCACTATTTGTATGACCAGTCAGAATTGAATCATCGTGACAGCTCATCAGTATATGCAATAAATTGGACTGTTCTGTATGTAGCCTCATTCCTGAGAAGTTAAAACCATTCAACTGTGTTAGTAATAGCTCTCAAGCCATATAGCACGTAGAAATGCAATGCTCACCTTCCAGTTCCACTTCCTTCCAGCACTTTACGTCACGCATTGGCTCACGTTGCTCTTATAACATAACAGAATGAAAGCGTGTTTCTGTCCAGGTAATAACAGCATGTCTTCTGCATTTACAAATGAACAAGTTTCGGCATAAAATGACAGTATTTTGCTCTTTGTAATTTTTAGTGTAGTAATTTTGGTGTCTTTCCTGAACTAATATGTGGGCAAATAACAGGTTGTTAACTTAATTGTATAGTGGTCATCTGGTCTGCATCTGTATATATGTTTTATAGAATAGAACATCTGGATGTTCACGTCGCATGTTAGTCTTGAGTTAACTAGTTAAAGATGTTTTCATTGCATTTACTGATAAAATATTTTAGTGCTAATTTGAGGATATTTAGTCATGTAGCACAGCCTCTTCTTCTCTAGCAATGATGGTCCTTCGAGGGTGTGAACCAGAGAACTAGCTCAGATCTTTAACCTTTAGGGTTAGGTATGTTAGTCCTTATATCATCCGTGTGAGTTTTTAATGATCGCGAGGTTGCGGTCAAAACGCTGGATTCCTTTGTGTTCTCGTAACTGCACGTCGCCGTAGTCTGTCACTATTTCATGCATCTTATCAAGCTGAGGCAAGTTTGCGTCCGTGCCAAAACTGACCAGTGCACCTGCCCTTTGACTGCATTCGACCTGGTTGGTGGTTCATCACCCCATTGCCATGACAATCTCTTTCCTCAGAAGTGCTGAGAATATGGGAATTGCCTTATATGGGAATCACTGGAATGGTGTGAATGACTCTGTTTCTGTGAACTCTTTTGTTTTGTCTGGTACAATTCTTTCCAAACACACTGATGTAGAGAGAGGACTTGACTGTTAAGATCATTTATTTTAGATGATATGTTAAGCATTTCGAGTATAAATAAAAACAAAATGAAAAGTACATTTTTTGTGTGTTATTGTTTGTGGTTCTCCATCTTTCTTATAAGAACATCCCTGAAAAAAAGCTTTTTGGGAGAGTAGCTTTTAAGGTTTATTTCAAAATCCATTTTTGAGGCAACCAGGTCACATTTTACTCCACAACCAAAAGAAAAGTCTCATTGTTATAATCAGGGGTTAAATTGGGATTTGTTATGTGGGGGACTCTCTCTCTCTCTCTCTCTCTCTCTCTCTATATATTTATATATATAGAATTTACTTATTACTTAACATGACTTAATCTAAAGCTATATTCTTATTAGTTCTATCAACAAACATAAATTTGCATGCTTTTATATATGATCTAAGGGCATTATTTTTACCTTTAATCATGTTACTTGTCTGGCGTTAATGAAGCATTAATGTCGAGTCTATGGGACGGCCCCGGCCCAATTTAATCCCTGGTTATAATGATTCAAACATGTTCTAAGTATTGCCAAAACAGGATGGATTATGGCGTCATGAGGCCTTTTTTGGACCCCCTTTTGTCATATTGCTTTTTAAATGCTTTTTAAACACATTACTGTGTTTTGTTTTAATCAAACAAATGCAGCTTTGGAGAGAATGAGAGAATTTTTCCAAAATGCGTCCTTGAAATAACTTCTTTAATTGTTCAAGCTACCACCATTTCCTAGTTTTCAACTTGTAATTATGGCATTGACAACTTTTGACGATTTGTAATGCTTTTTACTAGTCGTAAACTCATAATTATAATAATTCCAGCACAGCATAGCAGTTTACATCCAGTTTTTAGCTGTACCAAAACAGTCTGTTATGTTGCTTGATATTGCAAACTGGTAAAAAATTCTTGGTTGTTTACCTGACTTAGCGGCTAATAAAGTCTCACACATTCATAGTGACTAACTTACTTCTGTGTTGAAAAATAAGCAGGATAAAGGAGCTTGAATTGCAAACTTTAAAGGCGCTGATGCTGGACCACCTCCTAAAATGACAGCTGCCCAAACTTGCATTTCTGAAAAACTCCCACCACAAAATTGGCTCCGCCCACAGCTGAAGCCACGCCCCAGCAGCTGCACTTTAGCCCAGACTCTCACCTGACCTATCTCTGGATCGTTTCCTCACCTTCGATGCGTATTATTATAGAAACAGCACTTTAAACATCATTCGAGTGTGTCACTGTTCATTTCCACCACAGCTGGGATTTTTAACAAAGGACCGAGCAGAGCAGTTACTCAGCACTGCTGCATGCCTTTACTTGATTTAGCTATTCTTCAAAGAAAAATGCATCATTTGTGGCTGAGCTGCACCTTTAAGATTGAAAAAAAAAAGTTCATTAGTGAATGTAAAATATTGATAAAATGTTTGCTCATTTGGAATCATTTTGTGAAAATGCCAAACAATTTTGTTTCAATGAAGACCCTTTTTTTGTTTTCAATGAAGGGTCAAATTTGGAAAATTTGCTGCAAAAAAATATTCATAAGTAGCACAGGTATATTTGTAGCAATAGCCAACAATACATTGAATGGGTCAAAATTATTGATTTTTCTTTAATGACTAAAATCATTAATCATTAATTAAAAAGATCATGTTCCATGAAGATATTTTGTACATTTCCTAAAAAGTCATTTGTGATACCTATTGCTAAAAACTTAATTTGGACAACTTTAGAGGTGATTTTCTCAATATTTAGATTTTTTTGCACCCTCATATTTAATATTTTTAAATATTTGTATCAAATATTGCATATCCTAACACACAGTACATCAATAGAAAGCTTATGGATTCAGCTTTCAGATGATCTCAGTTTCCAAAAATGTGGTGCAGGGTCACAAATATTTCCAAAAAATAACTTTCTATAATTAATGTATTAATAATTTGTGTGCGTGTGCATTAAACACCAAGTTAAACTGTTATTAAACTCCAAAAAACTTTAAATGAACATTCTAATAATGTTACATTTGTTCAGAACTTTGAGTGAATCTTCAAAGTTCTAAGAATGTTATCACTGGGATTATGTTCTTTAAATTGACTAAAAACATGTGCCATTTTAGGTATAACTGACTAAAATAACAAATATTGACTACATTTAAAGGATGTTTCTGCCAAAGCTGGCAAAAACTGTAAAAATAAACACTGGGGTTAACATCTGAGAAAGAGAAAGATTTTTCTGATTTCTCACATTCAGTTTTCTACCGTAACACTTATTTACGGTTCACAATGGCATTGAGAGGGTAAAATGTGCTGTTGCAGAAACAAAGCATTCCAGAGTGTCAGTCATAGCCTGCGGAGTCTGAAACTGAAATCCCTGTCACCCACAGCACAGCTGAAGAAAAGAGCCTCGGCTTCTGGACATGCAAACACTTGTATCATACTTGCACTCGGGTCACAGGTCACATACGCTCACACTCGGGTCAGAAACCCACCAGGACTGGGGGGTGAAATGCCACCGAAAGTGATAAAAATGTCCCAGATAATATATAAACTGTGCAAACATTCATCTTTTCTTTTTTGTTGCCATACTGCTATTATTCAGTCTGTAAAGTGGGAAAATAGTTTATTCTGATTATTATTAATAATATATGTGACTATGTAGTAAACATCTGTTTCTGTTTTGTTAGTGTTTTATCAAATAGTGCTTGAGGCCATGCTTTTTTTTTAAAAGAAATACTTTAAATGCTTGTATTTTTATCCAGTAAAGACACTATTCTATTTAAAATAAATGATGTTCTTTTGAACTTTCTATTCACCAAAGAATGCTGAAGAAAATCCATTACATTTTACAAAAACTAATATGCAGCAAGAAGCAAATCAGCATATCAGAATGATTTCTGAAGGATCATGTGACACTGAAGACTGCAGGAATGATGCTAAAAGCTTTGTATCACAGGAATATTTAAATATATTAAATTAGGAAAATATGGAAGCCCGTTTCTGCCACTAAATAAAAAATAAAAAACGTTATTACGACTTCAGATTGTGAATTTATGTCTCAGAATTCTGACTTTATAACTCAAAATTGTGAGTTTATGTCACGCAATTCTGACTTTATAGCTTGTAATTTTATATTTTTTATCCAGTGGCGGAAACAGGCTTCCATAGAAAACAGCTATTTTAAAATGCAATAATATTTTTTGTGTTTGTTTTTACTGTATTTTTTAAACAAATAGATTCTTTAGCTAAACAGACTTCTTTAAAAAAATCAGCTTTTGAACAGTCGTGTATTTACCATAGTTTTGTGGAAACAGCTCATTTCTTTCAGAACGGCAGGGATGATCTCACTTTCTCACATTGTGGTCGTATTTTAGGCCAGTGCAACACCCCTGATGACCAGAACAAGGAGACAATGCTAAACAAAAAACTAGATAAGGTCAGGCCCTCTGATCTCCATGACAACCACCGTAGCATCTCGTGGAATGTCTGAAGAAAGACTAAAGACTTGTAAAACTAACTCCACCCATATTCCTCTTTGTTTGCCTCGTCTCATATATCTTGAGTCTGTCTTGTGGTACAAAAGCCCAAAACCAGCAGTAGCAGATCAGCAGAATAGATCTGTCAGTATCTGTACATCCACATATCTTTTCAAATTCACTTCACAGTGACAGTTCATCATGAACAATTCAGGTCCAAAAAGGAGAACAAAATCATAAATGTAGTCCATATTTAGACTTGTGCGCTTTATTGAATGTCTTCCGACGTAATAACTGTGCGTTTGAAGTTCAGCAGTTCAGTTTCAGGAAAAACAGTGATTTGGATGACAGACTTTTCCTTTGTGGATCAATCAGAATATTAGGCTTAAGTATATGTTAAGATTAATATGTTAAGATTTCTGCACTCAGAAAATCCTGATCACCTTTGATTTTATTAAATGTACATATTTTGAAAGTGCATCAAATTGCTTATCATCAGCATAAATCTTCAGTTAAAAATGCTTAAAAGCTGTAGAATAAGCGATATTCAATGGAATAAAATGCATGAGACTGAAACTAATTTGATTCATTGATGGTAAATATATAAATCTGGCTATTGTGTATTTAAAACACTTTAACTTTTTAGATATTTTACCCATTTCATTTGTGTATGACTGATGTATATGACTCATATTCCCAGACAAGGCTTAAGCTTAGTCTTAGACTAAATGTAAATCTGAGCTGTTTCAACAGAAAAGAAACTCACTGATCTTAAAACATGTCAGTGCCTTTGTTTTGTCTTAAGATGCACACCAGTAATGCTTTTTTTTTTCTAAGGCATGTTTATAAAAATGACTTAAATGTGCTTATTGAACTATGGCCTAATCCTGGGCCATAAAGTTTATATTACTCTATGTTAAAACTGTAATCCAAATGGAAGGGTATTTTATATGCAATTCAAATACATAAATTGTACATTTAGCCCTAAATATCCTTTGAACATGATTTTTTTAAATGAAATAATTGAAATTAGACATATTTTAGATTCACTCTCTCTTCAGTCTTGAGGGGAGACATGCTGAACCACTTAAGAGCTCGGTGGGTCCTCCTCCTCTTTAAAGTGGGAGTGAAATGGGCTGTGACAGTGGCAGACACAGCCTGAGGACGCCGTCTACTTCTTTTGACTTAGGCAGAAGCGCACTTCACTTCAGAGTCAGCTTCACTCGCTCACACGTCACCTGAAGAACGCGGAGCTGCACACCTGCAGACGCTGCTCGCTCGTGGCAAGAGGCTTTGCAGCCAAAGGTGAGTCACTTTTCAACATCTAATAAAAATACAAGCCTTTCTTTTATTGCTGGCTTTGAGCTTTGCATTTGTAGTCGGGTAATAAGGACTCTATGGAAGGTAAAATACTACCTTAATGTACAGTACATGCCAAGCAGGTTTGTATAAAAATAATATCAGTGTGAGTTAAGGGTTTTATGTGCACTTGGAAATTGTTAATGGTTTATTGATTCATGTTTGAGGAAAAATGCATTCATTCAAAAAAGAAAATGTGTTTTGCATAAATAAATTGAGAATAATTTATTTTTGCATTGCATGTGATATTTTCATGTCATTTAAGCATGCTTTCTTTAGAAATTTGTACATTCGCATTATTATAAATGTTTTGTCATTTATTAAACTAAAGGAAATAATGCAATCTTTCCATGTTCTGTAAATACTGACATTTTATATATATAAAAAATGGCCTTGAACTAAGATTAATTCTCTTCATATAGAACATAATGTTTAATTTTTGTCTTTTGATTTTGGCATGAAATGTGATCTTGTAGATAAAGAAAATGTGTTTTGCAATGAGATTAAATTATCATTGACTGCATGTGACATTTTCGTGTAATTTAAACATGCTTTCTGTGCAATTTTTTACATACAGTATGCATTATTAGAAATGTTTTGTAGTGTATTAAACTAAAGGAAATAATGCAACAAGTACTTTCATGCTTTATAAACATTTTTTTTATTATTATGTATTTTTTCCATATTTTTTCACACTATTAAAATTATTATTTTTTTTTAATTCTTATTGGTATTTTATATATACAATCAATGGCCTTCAAGAAAAAATTATAATGTCTCATTTTTGTCTTGATTTTGGCATGAAATGTAATCTTGCAGATAAAGAAAATGTGTTTTGCATTAAAATAATGAGAGAAAAATCTTTTTGCATTGCACGTGACATTGTGACTTTTAAGCATTGTTGCAATTTTTGATTTTTTTATTTGTATTAGAAACAGTTTTAATGTAATAAGACAAAGGAAATAACAATCTAATAAGCTTATTTTTGGGGTAAATTGTGAACTGGACATGTTCTTTTCAAGTTTCTAATAACATACTGATATATAATGATTTTTGCAGGAGTGGCAGTCATGGCTCATACGTTGAGCTGGTCTGTGCTGTGTTTTGTTTTTCTGAGTGTTTGGGCTCAAGATTTTTATGAGGAAAAAACTGGACCAACAAGGGTTAAGACCAGAGGACAGACGGCAGCCGTTCTGCAGAAACATGACGGTCAAGGTGTGTGACAGTATGCATGCAATGTTTTAGTAAATACATTATACAGACTCATCTTCCATGATCCAATCAACTTTCAATGGATAAAATCAAGTCCTTTCCAACATTTCTCTTATTTACTATCCTGCTTCACTCAGACGTGTAACATTATGAGGCTAAAATGGGTTGCAAATGCATCTGATGTTGACTTTAAACCATAAATGTGGTTGTTCTTGACACTTAATGAGAATATTTGTTTTTCTTCTTTACTATGTGAGCTATAAACTCATGAGTCACCATCAGTGCATCTCATTCTGTTTAAGAAATATAAAGTTAGTTTTATGCCTTAAAACATGCAATGTCATGTCAGGACATACTAGACATACTGGCAGCATATTTAAGGACCGTCTAGGAGGAGGATGTGTCTGGATGTAGTGATTTTGGAGCCTTGAGGCGTTCAGTTCTCCTAACATGAACATGATTTATTCATATCTGTATAAGACCTGGTAGGCCTTGTCTTGTCACCGGTGACATGAAGACTGATGAGCTGCTGTGTTGAAAGTAAGATCAGATGACAGATTGCATAGCTTCATGAGTCCAAAAAGGATCATTAGAGGATTAGCGTTTCTTTTTTTTTTTTAGGATGACATTTACATTTTCTGAAACATTACAATAATGTTACTTTTTCAGAAAAAAGGACAAATTACTGTATAAATGTCAGGTCTGAGCACTATTTAGAAACTATTCGGAAGGGATTTTGCCTTTTAAATTCTAAACTGAAAATTGAATTGAATTGAAGATAGAAGGATGCAAAACTTTGCATTTTGAATTTGAAGAAATGCATATTGCTACTGTTGATCTATTTTTTCAATAAATTAACTTTTATTTCATAGATCAGTTCATTACAAACAATGATCTAATTTATTTATTTTATAAAATGTTATAATTTATTAAATGTACTCCAAATATCTAATATATGTATATTTATGTAATTATATAATGTAATTTACTCAAATATGGTAAAATATTATGTTTTTAATTTATCTAATTTACTTTAGTGTATGCATAATATATCTAATTTATTATTTTTTTTATGATATATATGTATATATATATATATATATATATATATATATATATACAATTTGTTTTCTTAATATAAATTATGAATGTAATCTTACGCACAACATATTAGATATTTCCGGTAACACAGAAACACACATTATTTTATTTTCTTATTGATTTTTTATTTTTTATTTTTTTATTAGAATAAATTGAGTTTCATTTTATTCACTTAATTTGCCACAATAGTCTAATTTACTCAGTATGTTATAAAATATTAGATATCAAATTATTTAATGTATTCAATATATGTAACATACCTATTTGCACAATATTTATAAAATATTATATATTATCATTATTATAATATCAATTTTGATTGTTACATATCAGTTTTTTTATATGATTTTTTTTTTTAGTTTTAAAAATCTGAATGATGATAAAATGTGTTGGCTATTTTGTGGTGTTAATAAATGACAACATTAAATCAAAATCAAATCCAATCAAAATAAAAAGGAGTCATTCTAAATGTGCCCAACTAATTGAATCATTCATTAACACTGCTCTTTCCCTTTTCTCCCTGTGCTGTGGCATCAGCCATCTTGGATGAGGACTGCAGTCTAGAGTTGGCCTTCCTGCTGGACAGCTCTGAGACGGCCAAGGACAACCACCAGCAGGAGAAAAAGTTCACTATGGACATTATAGAAGGCCTCCAGAGCATCCGCTTGGACACAGGTCGCAAGCTCAGCTGGAGAGCGGCCCTGCTTCAGTACAGCAGCCACGTCATCATCGAGCAGACCCTCAAACAGTGGAAAGGCTCGGAGAACTTCAAGAGCAGCATCGCTCCGATGGCCTACATCGGCCACGGCACTTACACCACTTACGCCATCACCAACATGACCAAGATATTTTTAGAGGAATCGAGCTCAGAAAGCATCAAGATCGCCGTGCTCCTCACAGACGGGACTTTTCATCCCAGAAACCCAGATATCTTCTCTGCTATGGCTGACGCTAAGAACCAGGGCGTGAAGGTCTTCACGATCGGCATCACTCGTGGTGCCAATGAACCTGCCAACACTGCAAACCTGAGACTGCTGGCCAGTACCCCGGCCACCAAATTCCTCTATAACCTACAGGACACCAACGTCATGGAAAAAGTCATAATTCAGATTGTAAGTATGGTTTCGCCAATCATGCATTCTGTTCCATACTGTATAGGCAGGCCCACACAAAATTATTCACAAATTTCTTGGAGCTGCTCAAATTCTACTCATTCCAGCAACTTGAATATACTTGTGTTCATTATTTTAGCTACCAATAAAGGTATATTCAACTTCATTTATTACACAAATTTGTTTTGGTAACTTTATTTTAAGGTGACCTTGTAACATGTTACATGTACTTACTTTTATAATAACAATAAATTATGCATAATTACATTCAAGTAACCCAATAAGCCAAACCCTAATCTGAACACAAACCATATAGTAAATATATGTAGTTAATTAATAATACTCAGTGCTTACATAGACACTATAACAAGGACACTTTAAAATAAAATGTAGCTATTTATTTTCTCTAAAATGAGTTCAGGGAATCCATAAAGTCTCCTGATTCTGTCTGGGCTTGTTCGAGAGTGAAAACGTTAAGAGTTACAAGCTACTAACATTTCTCTAGCAGAGAAGCACGTTTGGGTATCTATACAGATTTCCAGATTTCATTCCATTTCAATTCACAAGCTTCCATTTTAGTTTCAGGGTTTTACTTGATTTGTGCATATTTGAGTTTTGTTGTCTATTGGTAGATTACAAAATTACTGAATATCATACATTTTTAATATAAACTGGAAAATGGTGTGTCCACTTTTAGAGGATCCATTAGACTGATTCAAACGGTAACTAACTGCTAAATCTTTGTGAACTAATCTCTCTCTTTTTTTTTTTTGCTCTAGATATTAGTGTTGGTTGCACTGTATGTTTTTGATTCACTAAACAGAACTGGTTCAATAGTACATTGTTACTATTATTATTGGGTCTATTCAGAGGATCCCTCAGACTGATTCAATCATCTGAATCGTTTTGAATGATTCCTTTAAAGAACTAAGTTGACTCATAAGCAACCTAGGCTCATTGGAAAAATACATTTCTGCAAAACTGAAAAAAACAACCTTTTCTCCAACCAATGCGCCCTTATAGGTCGTTTGTACAAATCCCTGATATACGACCCATCAGAGCGTATACTACAATTGCGTCTCTATCGCCAACTGGACATTTGCATATTAATGTTTTTTACTATTTTATCTGCTTCATGATTCATGTAGCTCAGTTTGTAGACCGATGCATTATAAGATGAGATGTGATCATGTAATCATGGCTTTGAACCCAGTGAACTCACATGCTCTTAAAATGTACAGTATATGCCCTATGATTTTGCAAGATTTTTGTAATGGGTAGGTTTAGAGGTGGGGTTAGGTGTGGTCATTCGTATGAATTACACCTAGTAAAACAAGTTTTAAACACCATGAGATCGGTGTAAAAAGTCCACACATTGCATTTAAACAAAACACGCATTTTGATTGGTAATGACAGTCATATGTCATTATTTTTACTTACTTATAAGGGCGCTTACCTTTAAAATGTAAATATAGGTTATAATAAGGCTTAGAGCAGGCGTGTCAAACTCAGTTCTTGGAGGGCCGGAGCCCTGCAGAGTTCCAACCCTGCTTCAACACACATAATACGCAGTTTTGAAGGACTTGATTAGTTGGATCAGGTGTGTTTAATTAGGTTTGCATCTAAACTCTGCAGGGCTCCTGCAGGGAAATGAACACTAGAGGCAGTAAAACTCCCACAACTTTTATTCCTTTTCACACCAAAGTAACATTTAGCATTAGCGACACTCACTGGGTATTTGAATCCTGAATGTACCTCAAGCAGCATTAAGAAAACACTGCAATACGTACCTGTACCAACCTAATAAACCTAATAAAAATGTGCCACGGTCAAGTATTAAACGTGTGTTTTAGCGGCACTCTCCAGACTTTATAACTACTGCGAAAAGTGCAGTAGGGTACATAATTACGGGGTTGCAGAAATGTATGCAGAGGCACATATTTCCAATAAGCCTGGGTTGCTCATAAGAGTTATTTGTTGTGCTGTGTATAGAGGCATTTACTGTTTGTACACAATGATGACGTAGCAACGTATGCGCGCGCATATTGGCAACGGAAGCATGGCGAGAATCAGCAGCGTGTCAAGCTACGCGAGCGGATTAAGCAACACAGACACGCTCCAATCAACACGTTTAAT
>JAUMHE010000056.1:19573861-19602390 GCA_032359235.1 Enteromius mattozi | reverse complement strand
AATCTCACTGCATTATTACAATTAATGACAAAAATAATGTTTGGAAATGTAAACTGATATTTCCAACTGACACACTATCGCAAAAGATAGAAATAACCCACTTAAAACTTTTTTTTTTATGTTGCTGAAATACTAGTGGCCTAAGACTTTTGCACAGTACTGTATATATATATATATATATATAAACTTGCAAACTGTACATGTTACATTTATATAAATATTTATATGCATTTTGGATAAGCAGATGCAAATTACATGCATATTTTGCAATAAACAAAAATACATTGCATATTTCACATTTATGTATTTAAAATATATGTATGCATATTTTTAGCAGTAATTATAATATAGTGAAAATTTATTGTATATTATTGTGTATATATATATATATATATAAAATAATTGTACATGTGGATATACATACACATAAACAAACTTTTATGCATTTGTGTGCAGCTTTTTCACGTACCTATCTAGTCTGTTCCAAGCCTCTGTCACCAGCTGCTGCACAAGAGAGTCATGGTGTTCTACCTGAAGCCTGCAAAAACAAGACATCAAAGAGATCAAAGACTAGCTATTTACCCACAAATATTTAATTAGGACACCATATATACAGTGCAGTGTAAACAATAGCTCTGTTCCAGAACCTAGTGAGCTGCCTATCTGACAACTTTTCCATGCTAATGCGAGGCATTACTGCATTGCTTTTTTCCCCACAGTATTCGTCTGATTCTGTGTTAGAACTCGACTCAGCCAAGGTATCTCAAAATGTAGCTTGTCGCCAATCTATAATACCTAGCTTTTGGAACAGAGCTTTTCTTTTGACCTTTTTATTTTCTCTCTGTACCTGAGCACAACATAAAGCATATCCACCACTGAAGCGTCATCCATGAGGCTGATCTTGTTTTCAGCCAGAACTCGAAGCGTCAGGAACTGCGGGTGATTCCGGACCTGCTCGATTGTCCTGAGCATGTGTGGCCGCTCTCTTTGAAACTTCCACAGCCGTCCAATAGCACAGCTCACGTGGCTCACAGACAGCTTGGCTTTGTTCCGGCCCACCACGTCGAACACCTGGTCTTCAGCGGAGCACGTCTGGAGCTGCTCCAGCACCTGGTCACGGCTGACGGACACGCTGTGAAACAGCCTGCGGGGATATCCTCGAAACGATCGGAGCCGGAACATGGCAGAGGATGGCCGGCGTCAGGATACACTCCACATACTAGATCAGACGCAGACAAGAATCAGATCATCAGCTTTTGTCCATGTCAGGTTTAATACTCTCATTATTTAAGCAAAAGATGGTAATGTCAAATATTAAGACATTCTAAAATAAATTATGCACTCATAATTTTTATAATATTAAATTAGAAAAGACTTAAAGTAAATTCACAACAACCAGTAAAAATATTGATTACGATAATTGTAATAATGTATTTTAATTGTTTTTGTAAATATCGTGCTTTTTTATTTTTGTCATATCACAAAAAATTACACTAATAGTCAAGTTTTTAAACAGAGATTTATTGTTTTTATTAAAATAGTAAAATGCCTGCATTTATTTGATCTAATGTACAGCAAAAAAAGGGAAAAAAATCATATTTTTACTATTTAAAATAAATGTTTTCTATTTGGATATATTTTAAAATGCAATTTATTCCTGTGATTTCTAATCTGATTTACTGATTATTATTATTATGTTGAAAACAGCTGAGCAGTTTAGAAACATATAAATAAAAGTGATTGATTGATTGATTGAAGACTGGAGAATGATGCTTAAAATGTAACTTTAATCACAAGCATAAATAACATTTTAAAATACAATATGCAACACACATATTATACACACATAAAAAAAACTAATAAATTTTAAGCCTATATGTATATAAAATCACCATGTATATATGTCACAGTCTTGTTAAAAGCTTCTTAGTTTTGCTTTAGCAAAAACTCAAATCAGATGAATCTTGATTTGCCATCAGTCTTTTAAACTCTTACCTAACGTCCTTAACATGTCTTCTAGAAAAGTCAGCTAGCAAACACATACTTAAGAGTTAGAGTTAATTCTTAACACTGAAAGTCAGCTCCATCTGACAGCAGCAGAGGTGTTGGACAGGATCATGTGCTATATAATAAATCCGGATAATAGAGATCCACAGTACCTTCAACATCAGATAGCCATGACATTACACACATGTAACACACAGCACGAGTGTCCTGTGCTGCAGGAGATCACGTGCAAGAGGACAGATGTGCTCAGAGGTGCTTAGAGTCCCACAGATGCGTGCTACTGCTTGTGTTTGACGTGCAGCTGCTTAACGTGCAAGTAAGAACAATGTTTTATCGACCATGTGTACAGAAAAGAGTAAAACTTGGCTGACATGGTCAATGCTACCACCTGCTTCCTGTTTAAGGCAGCGCACAGCCAAAAGTCACGGTGTCTGTCAAAATAAAAGTCACACCTTGAAACATGAAAATTATGAAATTATGAAACATGAATTATTTTGGAGAAGGGGTATATACACGGTATTATTTAGTGTATTCATATTATTTATTACTACGCTTATAATATAATATATTAAATAGATAATATGTAGAAATATTTTAATAAATAAATAATAGTATATGCAAATCATTATCAATATAATAATATATAATTATTCATATTGCAATTAAGAAATATAAATCATTTTTTAAATTCCTGATATTTAATTGCATTTTTACATTCTTTTATTGTATTGATGGTTGACTATTTTGGACATATATTTATTTGTGATTTAATATATTTTAATTACTGTAATCTAGGCAAAGTGGGGCTACTTTTAAAGATTCCAAACCATAAAAAAATTATAAATAAAAATAAATAAACAA
Organism: Enteromius mattozi; assembly: GCA_032359235.1. NCBI lineage: Eukaryota > Metazoa > Chordata > Actinopteri > Cypriniformes > Cyprinidae > Enteromius > Enteromius mattozi. The sequence goes on along the minus strand of JAUMHE010000056.1, from coordinate 19,599,522 downwards.
AATGATGCATCTAGGATTGTATAGCTCTTAACAATGTTATCATAATATAATGTTGTTTTATTGTAGAAATAATGTCTATCTTGGTCAGCTTTTGTTGTATAATAATATTTTTTACAAAAATGAAAAGAGGGTGAAATATAAACATTTCTGGGAATAACAGAATAATTATTAGTTATACAATTATTTATATTAAAATATTTTTATACAGGCATCCCAAAGCAATTCATACTTTAATTTAATTTTTAATTTAGCTTGTTTTGTCTATTACAAAGTTTCCAGAAATACTGAATACTGTTCATAGTACATCAAAATATTTCTAAATAAACTAAATTGAGTAATAAGAAATTTGAACTGGGCATTAAAAAGCAATATTTTCATTAAAACACATCAATTACAATTTCTTTTGCATTAAAACTTTATTATTGCAATAGTTCACAAGTGTCATTACAACAACTAGATGTTGTGAAGTTTTACAAGTTGAATCCTAGTCTTTTCTTGGACTGTTGAATGTCAGGGGTTTCGTTTAGCTCTTTTATGTTTTGAGTGGTGCCGCTCACATAACTGGGCATCTCAACACCTGACTCATCATGGACTAGATAACTTGGTCTAAGTCCACCGAACACGGGCCCCAGACCCCCTCCGATGCCCTCTCTGGCAGCCTTAATGAGAGGGAAGGTGTTTCTTCCTGCCTTCCCGGCTGTTTCGATGACCTGATTGGCGTATTTCTGAAACTGGGTTTCCTCTTCAACGATGACAGCGGTGTTCCTCTCAGCAAAGTCCTTCTCTTCTTTTTTTGTTCGGCGATGCCTTGCGCGTTTCTCAGCCTTCACAATAACCAATGTCGCATTTGAAAGAAATCATATAAAACAAATGAAAGGAATAGTTCTTCAAAAGATAAAAATTTTCTGCCATCCAAAATATAGTGCAGTTTGTGTATAATTTGAAACAGATTTGGAGATGCTTTATTTCATTTGCTCACAAATGGATCCTCTGCAGTGAATGGGTGCCATCGGAGTTAGAGTCCAAACAGCTGCTAAAACCATCACAAAAATCCACAAGTAATCCACACCACTCCAGTCAATTAAAATCTTGTGAAGCAAAAAGCTGTGTGTTTGTAAGAAACTTTTACTTTTATATTTCATAACAATGTTTCCTTCAGGAAAAAAGCACATTCCCTGTTGTCTAAAGTCCACAAAATATTTTTTTAGAACTGTTTTGGACTGTTTTCACTTGTAAATAGTGCTCAATCTGTGCATATTTCTCTCTTGATTAAAAAAAAATGGCTTTAATAAAGAAATCAATATTAGAGGACTTGTATTTAGCCAGAAGCAATGATTTGAATCTAAAAACGCCTTAATGACGGATTTGTTTCTTACAAACATGCAGTTTTTCACTTCACAAGACATTTGATGGACTAGAGTGGTGTGGATTACCTGTGGATTATTGTGATGTTTTTGTCAGCTGTTTGGACTCTCATTCTGACGGCACCCATTCACTGCAAAGCATCCTTGGGTAATGTTATGTTACATTTCTCCAAATCTGTTCTGATGAAGAAAAAACTCATCTACATCTTAGTAAGGAGGGTAAGTTAGTTTTTTAGCAAACTTTCATTTTTTGGTAAACTATTCCTTTAAGAGCTATACCCACCATTTCTTGTATATAGATGTCCTGTAGTGTTTTGCCTTCTTCTCTAGCTTTTTGAGCTTGAAGTTCTTGCTTTTTCATGAAGATTTTATTTGCTTCCTTCTTTGCATTCAGCATCTCCAGAGCTTTCTGTTTCTCCTCTTCTACCTTTCGTTCCTGCTCTTTCCTCTAACATACGATTAAGAAAATGTATTTTAAATTATATACAGTTTAATGGTCATAAATGCAACATTACTGTGGTAAAATCACTGTAATACATGGCCTCTTGTCACTAGTTGCCTTAGTTTAATCCAATAATCATCTAAATAATCATTCATTCATTACTAGACAAAGCTTTGAGGAGTTACAACATTATAAGTTTTCTATTCATAAGAAGTCATTTACCATGGACTCTCTGTGTGCAGCAATGGAGTTCAACATGGCTGCATGTTTTTCCTGTTTCTCCCGCTGTTCTCGAGCCTGTTTGGCCTCACGTTCAGCAACTGCATTCGCGATGATCTCTTCCTCATTGCTGATTTGTTGCTGCTTCTGTACTGCTAACTTCTGTATAATAGCCTCTCTGTGTCTCTGGAGCTCTCTAAAGCAAAAACAAATGCAAATACAAGCCCAGTGCTCAGACAAAGCAAGCAGTGAAGAGAATTATTCTTTCTAGCCAGGTTTCCCACACTTCACCCACACACTGAATTTTCATGACTTTTACTTAACCAAGTCTGATGTAAAAATGTCTTCATCCATTTGTATGTCAGCTTACAGTCTTAAATTTATTAGTAGCCTGTATGATTCTATATGTATAAATGTACATGTATAAATTTTCCCATGTAGACTCTTTACGGGCCAAATGGTTTAGCTGGTTTGCGAGTAAATTGTATTGAAAAAAGAAAATGTAAAAGTGAAATAAAGTGAAATTAAATAAGTTGCAGTAGAAGTACTAAAGATATTAAAACTACTGGTGAAAAAAATGAAGGCTAAAAAGGAGAATTATAGTTAACTTTAAATGAAAAATTAGGAAAGAAATACATAAAAAAATGTATACTTGAAATAAAATAAATGTTGACTTGAAAATAACTAAAATTAAAATAAAATTATTAAAAACTATACAGACATACCAAAAACTACCAAAAATATGATTACGCAACAAAATTACTAAAATAACAGAATATAAATAATCCTTAAATAACACAGAACGCTCATGATGTATAAAAAACATAACAGTTTTAAAATAACAAAAATGCCCAATTTATTTAAAATGCTAATTTATTTGTTATCTAGCCTTTAATGTAATACATTATGTTTGGTATGGTTTGAAAGTGTTTAACACAAAATAGTCGGCACGCTGTGTTTTATACAGTTGGAAAAAATGTCTTCATAAATGTAAAAAAGCTCCTGAAAATTAATATTTTCTAGCACTAGTGGGTACCTTCTCATCTGTACTAACAAGATACATTTAAACTGTGTTAGCATGTAATTTACAGTACCTAAACATTTCCTCTTGCTTCTCTTTCCTCATTCTCATGACTTTTTCTTTATGTTTGGCAAGCTGCTTGCGTTTCTCCTCCTCTTCCTCCTGCCTCTGAGCCTCTGTTGCTTTCATCAGCTCCCTGTTGGTCAAATGGTCCTGATGGAAGACAGAAGAATGGATTTTGAAATATCATCTGATTCACTTTATCTGTAAATGTTGTTCAACATCGTCTAGCCTCACCTGATGAGCCTTCATCGCGCTTCTCTTCTCTTCCTGTTTCTTGCGCTCTTTCATGGACTGTTCCCACAAATGCAGTTCTCTGAGTCGCTCTATTTCTTCAGCTGCACATCTGACCTCCTGCCTCTCCTGCTCTTTCTTCATTTCATGATCCTTTATCCTAATATAGTGGGAAACATCAGGTCCTTTTTATTAGTTCCTTTCGCATTACCTTCATCATTGTTGCCCCATGCACTGAAGCACTTTAATGTCTCCTTACTGTTGTTTCACGCTCTCGGCAGTGACCAGCTGGTCTTGTTTCCTCTGCAGGGCTTTCTGCCGCTCCTGCTGAAGAGCCTGTTCTTCTCTGCAAGTCATTTCAGCCAAGATATCTCTGTCTATGACCTTGCTGGCATTTTGCTTAATGCGTTTCAGCTCAATCTGAGCCTCTCTTTCCTTCAAAACCTCCGCCATCAGCAGAGCACTCTATAAAAAAACAAAAGAATAGTTTCTACTAACATTTCACAACAAAAAAAGTGTGATCAAATAACGAGAGACACAGACGTGGAAGCCTTTGACTCTGTCGGTCTGGTAGTACTGCTGGGTTTTTGCTTTCTCAATGGCCTCCTTCCTTATCTGGGCCTGGTATTTTGCTTCTTCTATGTCAATTTGCTTCCGCTCCTCTTCTTCAACCGCCTCCCGAATTTTTTTTGCCTCTAGCTTTTTTTGTCGTTGTCCCTGTAAGGAAAAAAATATCTGTTTTCTGCAAGGTTTTCTCAAATGCACAGCTTATATTAACTCCAGCATTCATATTAATTGTTATTGTTATTACTTTCATTTTTTTATTTTAAGAAAACCCCAAAATATTACATTAAGACAGCATTTAAATTACAATTAACTTATTCAACATTTTAACATCGAGGCACAGAAAAAAAAAAGTGTAATTAAAAAAGAAATAAATATATATATTATGCTTTAATTTTCATTTTAGTCATTTATTTGTCATTTTATTAGTTTTTTCTTGTAGCGTTATTTCAGGTTTTTTTTTATTAATAATTTTAGTACTTCAAGGAAAACTAAATTAGAATAAGAAATAAGACATTTTGCCTTAACTACCTGAAATAAAGCATTCATATTTATTTTATTTCAGGAAAAAAAAATATTTTATTTAAAGTTACAAAGTAATTTAGAATAGAATATCTAGACACAAAAACAGCCATACTAATTTGTACAAAATTATTACAGGTGTATTTATAGTAAAACGTAATACATAAAATTACTTATATACAAAATGTTATAATAAATCATATTTATGAACTAAATCTTTTTTATTTTAATGAATTATTAATGAATTAACTATTCTTTATGAATGATTTTTTCTTTATACTTAGTAGTAGCAATATATTTATACTGTATAGTGTTGTATAGTATATTGTAAGTTTCCGCATATTATGTTTAACGTAAATGCAGTTTTTTTCAGCCAAATATAGCTTCTTATGTCTACTTGGAGAGGTAGAAATACACAACCTCCGGCGCGTACTCACAGCGATGGTGTTGGACCAGTGTTTCACGAGTTCTTTAGAGCGCATGTGCAGAGCCTCCCGCTGCTGGGCCGCTGCGATCACGCTCCTGTTGTGTTGATTGATTCCGTTCACATTGTCCTGAAGGCGCTGCCATTCCGATTTGGACAAAACTACCACTTGACGAAGATCCGCTTCGGTTTTCTCCACCTCCGAACTGCCAACTGTGTGCATTTGAACGCATATTTCCCAGTGATTATAAACTAATATTTATAATGTTACAGATGATCTTTTTAGCTCTCTTCACTCTCACCTTGTTGACTCGAGCCTTTCCTCCGGCCGTACTGAACGACACCTGTTGTTATCGAGGCTGTTGACATTATAACTGTTTTTTCATGTCCACTCAGATTCGTCGATTTTGACACACATTGAGGTGTTTCTATACACTTATTCCTTCACACATCGGCAAACTTGGCTAGCGTTGGTAACACGTTCGGACTCTCTACACTGTGTTGCTCGGCAACCATTTCAACTTTTGTTACACTGTTTCCCAGCAACCCTGCAAGTTATGTAGGTGACGTCATGCTCAGCCTTAAAGAGCCAGCCATGCTATTTCTAAATAGGCTTTAAAATAACTGAAATCTTTAAGTTGTTAAGTCTTTTCCTTTGAATGTATTGTGCTGTGTTTTTTCCCATTATTATTTTTTTTTTATTATTAACATTATTTTATATTTTTAGGCCTATTGGTAAATTGCTTCCTTATTTAGATCTATAAAATAAACTAGTTTCGTTCTTAAAGATGTTGTTTTATATTATCTCTAGAATATGATTATTTTTATATATTTTGTATGCAAAATTCTGTATTGACTACCAAAAATGTCGTCTGTGTGTCTTTCACTTTTTCTGTAGAATTGAACTCTCTTATTTCATTTCTCAGAGATGCAAACAACAAAAAAGCACAACAGGTTCAATGCTTAAAACTTAGTAATGTTTATTATATATATACATTTTTTTTTACTTTGTTGTTGTTTTTTTATAACAGTTTTTCTGAAAAGACAAAACAAAATCCAACTGTATACAAAAAGTATAACCTACTATATAAACTAACCAAACAAACAAGATACAGTGGAAAAATACACATCTTAAACAAAGCCATACTTCATCAGACTTAAACAAAATATTTAAAAATGTTTTGTGTATTGCCTAGTTTAAGCATGAGTAGTTGTCTTATTCAAGTAAATATAAGGGTAGGCTTATTTCTAACGTTTTTAATTATTTAAACCTCTGTCATGTGCTCATGTAATTGGTCAGATGCATGAGCTGGTGTGAAGAATTACTCCAGCTGACCTGTTATAACCTTCTTGTTGCCCTCCATTCACTTTAATCTCAAATAAAAAAATAAAATTAAATTAAAATTAAAAATAAAATTTTTAGCCTATATAATACACCTATCATATATATATTAAGTAAATAAATAAATAAAGTTTAAACAAATATCTGTATAAATAAATGTGAAAACAAATACATGCGGGATTAAATATAAAATTAACTGAAGACATGACTAAGTAAATAAATAAAAGAAATAATACAAACAAAGAATAAAACAAACAAAATAGGCTATCTAAATAAATAAATATGGAAAATGCATGTAAGAATAAATATAAAAATAGCCTAATTGAACACAAACAAACAAACAAATACATACATATGCAAAAATAAAAAAGTTAAATGCAGAAAATGCTAACAGAGAGTAACACCAAAATTCATTTAGGACTAAATTTAATAATAAAAAAACTAAATAAATAACTTTTTGATTACATTTACTTGGATTCTTTAATTATTAGTTTAATTTAATTATTATTATTATTGCTGTTATTATTTATTATTAGTTTAATTTAATTATTATTATTGTTGTTGTTGTTGTTATTTATTATTATTATTAGTTTAATTTAATTATTATTATTGTTGTTATTATTTATTATTAGTTTAATTTAATTATTATAATTATTATTATTGTTGTTATTTATTATTATTAGTTTATTTTAATTATTATTATTATTATTATTTATTATTATTTATTAGTTTAATTTAATAATTATTATTATTATTTATTATTATTAGTTTAACTTAATTATTATTATTATTATTTATTATTTATTAGTTTAATTTAATTATTATTATTATTGTCATTATTATTTATTGTTAGTTTAATTTAATTATATTATTATTGTTGTTATTATTTATTATTAGTTTAATTTAATTATTATTATTAACAATAATTATTATTAATTATTATTATTTAATTATTAGTTTAATTATTTTTGATTATTAGTCTTATATTCCTTTATTCATTCCCTATTGATTATTTACTTACGGTCCTTTTTTTTTTTTTTGGGTTATGCTACTGTGAGGTACTTCTCGCTCCGTGGCAAGAGGAACTTTTAGGGAGGCGCGTGAAGGGCGGAGTTTGTGCGAGAAGATCTTTATTGAAAACGCGCCACGGAACATCAGTCAGTCCGTCATTTGAGGAGAGTCGGGTCACTGAATCAACAGGAATGGCTCCGGTATCGGTCAAACGCGTTTTAATCAGTGAAAGCGTCGATCCCTGCTGCAAAACGATTCTGCAGGAGAACGGCATCGAAGTTACGGAGAAGCAGCAGATGACTAAAGAAGAGTTGATTGCAGAGATTCAGGTAAGTTAAGTGATCCTTCAACTGAATGACTCTCAAGTTCAGCAGCAGCTTCGCCGGAATATCAAGTGCTTTAATTTGAATCGTCGCCAGCGAAGAAGAAGAAGAAGCAGCAGTAGTAAAATCAACTCGGTGTGTGATAAAATAATGCCTGTGAATGAGTGCCAGTTGGATGTGTTGGAAGTTTTTTTTGTGTGACCCCTCCTCCTCCTCCTCCACTTCACGAGTCTGATGCAACAGCAGCCTGTGTATCTGCACCATCTGAATTATTTTCTAACTAATGATTTTATTAGACCCCAATTAAACCGTTAATTTATGTGTACGAAGTATGCTTCTTCAGTGCATTGTGCACGTGTTTTGCTTTGCGCATGTGCTTTGAGTTTATACGTTTTTATTGTGTTTTTATTCATTATGTATTTGCTTGGATATGATGCAAATAAAATGCATATACTTTTTCTTTATCAAGAAGGCATGTGCATTAAGTAAAAAGATGAATGCATGTTGACTTGTAATTTATTGTCACTATTGTCATGTCACATGCTAATAACATTATGATATACAAATGTTTTCTTATTTCTCCCAAGAATTATGATGGTTTAGTTGTCCGATCAGCAACCAAAGTTACTGCTGATGTCATCAATGCTGGCAGTAACTTAAAGATCATTGGACGGGCCGGAACCGGAGTAGACAACGTGGATGTGGATGCAGCGACTAAGAGAGGCGTTATTGTCATGAAGTAATGAAGCATGTTGAGTCTTGCTCTGACCTCAATTCTGTTTGTTTTCAGTGCTAAAGCAGGTTGCTCTAGTCAAGCACTCTTCTTACTTCTTTTCATAATGTGATAGTACACTCACGTAATAAACTGTCAGCATTTCTTGACTCTAATGCTAACGGTTTAGGAGATGTTACAGTAATGGCTCACACAATAATTAGGAACCTCAGGCCGTACAAGATGTAAATACATTTATTTCTTCATGGGAAAAGATTGGGAGATTATATCACCAATAGATCTTCTGCAGTAAATGGGTGCCGTCAGAATGAGAGTGCAAATAGCTGATAAAAACATCACTATAATTCACAAGTAATCCACACCAGTTCATCAGTTAACACTAAAAAAAGCAATAGGCTGTGTGTTTGTAAGAAACAAATCCATCATAAAGGAATAGTTCATGAAAAGTCTGTCATCATTTACTTCCCCTTAAGTTATTCCAAACCTGTAACTAAATAGTTTCCGGTCTCCACTGACTTCTATAACATGGAAAAAAGTGCTGTGGAAGTCAGTGTGCACCGGAAGCTGATGTAAGTCTGGTGGTCACTTGTGGATTATTGTGATGTTTTTATCAGATGTTTGGACTTTTATTCTGGCGGCACCCATTCACTGCAGAGGATCAATTGATCAGCAATGTAGTGCTACATTTGTCCAAATCAGTTTTGTTGAAGAAACAAAGTCATCTACATCTTGGATGGCCGGAGGGTGAAGAAGTTTTCATCATTTTCATGAACTATTTCTTAAAGTAGAATGGCCAGGAATCTCTTTCCTAAGTGTTTCTATTTTGTAATGTGTTTGTTTATTTATATTTCTATTATTATTATTTTTTTTATTTTTTAGCACTCCGAGTGGAAACACAATCAGTGCTGCTGAGCTCACTTGTGCTCTTTTGATGAGCTTATCAAGGTAAACTGGCAAAGTTAGTAAAATACAAGTTTAATAAAGTACTTCTGTTCATTGTTTTGAAAAAAATTGTTGTATTATAAAATATTTTTTATTTTTAGAACTGGAATGTCTGTGGGCCTAAAGTAGGCTAGAAATTATCTAAAAAAAAAAATAAATAAAAATAAAATTTGGTAGGGGAAAAAGACCTAATATAACCCCTCTAAGTTTGATTCATTGTTATATTCCTATTACATACCTAATTAAATATTTTAAATATTTATCAGAGATTTGTTTTTCCTAGACATATTCCACAAGCTGTCATGTCAATGAAGGATGGAAAATGGGATCGGAAAAAGGTACGGGCACATTTTGTCCTCTGTGTGTCTGTTGGCAGTATGTTAAGGGCATTGCATTATGGGATAGAGTATTGTATGCACCATCCTGTTGTATATTGTACATTGTGACAAATCATCCAGGTATTCTAGGCATTCTGAAAGTTTGTGCATATGCAGTAGTTCAGAAACCATCAGAGTTGTGATTCCAAAGCCATAGTTTCCCGTCTGTGTTAACCCAGTCATCACTAATCGATTGTGATCACTGAATGTGTTGCTCCTCTTTGTTACGGTAGATGGCTGAGTGCTTTGCTAATGATTTCACAGTTCATGGGCGCAGAGCTGTATGGAAAGGTTCTTGGAATTCTAGGGCTTGGAAGAATCGGCAAAATGGTGGCGACAAGAATGCAGTCTTTCGGTATGAAGGTAAGGTCATCATGTCCTGAAAACCGCCTGACTTAAAATGCAAATGCAGTTGAAACTTTTTATTTCTTTCCTGATAGACCATTGGTTACGACCCTATCACCCCTGTGGAGGTTTCTGCGAGCTGGGGTGTGGAGCAGATGTCTCTGGAGGAGCTGTGGCCTCAGTGTGATTATATCACAGTCCACACTCCACTCATGCCTTCCACCACAGGTGCACACAAACAAAACAAACCTTAGTGATAGGTGAAGCAAAATTTTGAATCAACTAAACCAATTGCATTGTTATGAACTCCACATGCTGGTCAAACAAGCATGAAAAACACCTTTTAGGAACAAATTGCACATTCTATTTAAAATTTTATAAAAAAAATTAATTATTTTTTTATCAAATCATCTAATACCATTAAATATAAAATGTGCAATATGCGTTATTGAATTACATTTTAGGCATTGTTTTGTTTGTTATATGGAGGACTTTTAACTACTTCTCTTCTTTTTACTAAACAAATGTGTTGTTAAAAAATATCTACATGTTTATAAAACTGGTTCAAAAAAGTAATTTTAATATTTTTAATTTCCATTTTAATTTTAGTTAAAGTTATGGTAATTTTGCGTGTGTGTGTGTATATATATATATATAACTATTTTAAATTAGGATTTTTACCATGACAGCTGACTAAAATGAGTTTTTAAAAATATATTTTATTTGATTTTAGTTTATTTAATTTTTACTAATGTTAATTAAAATGTTGTTAATTTTATAGCAGAATAAAAAATATATATAATGTTTTACATTTTATATAAAAAAAAATAATAATTTGAATTAACTACTATTATTATTATTATTATATGCAGCTTAATAATTGCACTGCTAGACTATATTGCAGTTGTAATTTAATTAATTTTGCTTGAATTGCCCCAGTGTAAAATCAAACCTTGTGTTACACAGGTCTCCTTAATGATGCTTCATTTGCTAAGTGTAAGAAGGGTGTGAAGGTGGTGAACTGTGCCCGTGGCGGCATCATTGATGAAGCCGCTCTCCTCCGGGCTCTGGAGTCAGGACAGTGTGGAGGAGCAGGGCTGGATGTGTTTGTGGAGGTCAGAGTTTGTCAGTCTGAGAAAGGCTTTAGCTTCTTGCCACTGGGAAATGGCACTACATGCAAACATAATACTGATAATGTCTTTTTGGGCGAGTTCAGGAGCCTCCAAAAGACCGGGCACTGGTGAACCACCACAATGTGATCAGCTGTCCTCATCTGGGAGCCAGCACTAAAGAAGCACAAGCGCGCTGTGGGGAGGAGATCGCCCTGCAAATTGTGGACATGTCCACGGGCAAAGCGTTAGTGGGAGCTGTGAGTGATGCTTAGTTTTAAAGTGTTTTTACTAAAGGATGTTATTTTTCCCCCTGCAAGTTTTTAGGGACATTTTGTGTTTAGGACTTTTTTTTTTTTTTTTTTTTACCACATAAATTCATAGCGAAATATTCATATGTCAAATAGTTAAATAAAAATGTTTAATTTGAACAATTATGAACAGTTATCCAAAACTGTTTTTCTAAAAACCCAAAGAAGATTCCAGACTCTTACCTTGAAAACACAGCTCTGTTAAACTGGGGACTAAGAGAAAACTTAACTTAAGAGAAAGTACTTTAACAGACATTTAAAAAAAAAGTTTATTTTGGGAAAAAGAAAAATGTAATCAAATATCAATTGGAAACATTTGTTTTGTATGTATAATATATATATATATATATACAAATATAGTGTGTGTGTTTTTTTTGTTTTTTTTTATAATTGTTAAATTATTGTATACAGGACCATTTTCAATCTTCTTCTTCAGTCTAAAAAACATATAGCCTTTGATGCTGATGTGGTGTAAAACGATCACATACACTATTAAACTGGGGCAGGAGAAAGTATATCAACTAAAACCTTAACTGAAAAAAACACAAATTACCTACAATCGTAATTTTTAATGTCAGCATTAAATGAAAATTCACAGTTTTTTAAATGCAAATTGATCTTAAGGTGAACAAATGCAGATTTCTTTCTGGTGACATGTACCAGACTTCTCCAGTTATTTAGTCTGGCTGCAAGGTCATATTCAGCTCAACCTCCATCCAGTGATTAACTGATAAATATAAAACCCAGTCCCTGCCCTGCGTTCTTTTCTTTTTCAACAATTTGTTTGACTCTGATGTAAATCACAATACGGAAGGAAAGATCTCAATTTGAAGTCTTTTTCCATGCTCAGGTGAATGCTCAGGTGTTGGTCAGTTCTTTCTCTCCTGACTCTCATCAGTGGATCCTGCTGGGAGAGTCCATGGGCAGAGTGTTGAAGGCCTGCACCGCTTCTAAACAACCCTACAGTCAGGTCCATGTCACATCACTTGGTAGGCAGAAGAATTCACTCAAATGTGTTGTCAAAATTGTTGTCATTCACACACTAAATGAGCTCTTAAACATGACAAGAAATCAATCCTGTTGCTAGGACAGTATGTACATTTTCTTTTACTGTTGGGAGAAGTCATCTCCACATGATGCAGGACAGGAAACACAAGACTTATATATGTACATATCAGAACTTGTTGTCTATCAATCATATTTTACTGGATATGAATAGTTCTACTTTTCTGAAAACTATTCTGTTAATCGTCTTGAAAAGGTTTTTAAACAAATTAATCCACATTAAGTTTTAGAACTTTGTTTTGATGAAATTAAGAATGAAATGATAATAGAATGTTCTTAACATCAGCAGAACCCCATATATGTAACTTAGCGGAGAATTTAAATTAATATTTTAATGAAAGAAGAAAGCTTTTGCATGTTTATGGTTCTCTGTCAAGTAACAAGATAAGATTCTTTTCATGTTAAAATCTTTATATATAGGGCTGCACACCAAAAATGATAGTTATTTGGTAAATATTGTGATTTGAACTGCCCATATATTTAATCTCATATGAAATATACAGTAGTCAACATTTGAAGTGGATCAAAACCTTTCATCAAAGTTGTCCTAAAACCAACTTTGAACATTTTTGATCCACTTCACATGTTGACTACTGTGTATCTGTATTTATGTATGTTTATAAATTCTAAATTATAAGCTCTTTTATTTCAATTAAGTGAGCAGGCTCATGTCTTTTTATATTTTTTACAATCAATTTAATTATTTGCTTTTCAAAAATTTAAAACGCTATTCTGGTCAAATGGCATTTCTTTCTATCATTACAGTGATGCCATCTTGTGGCAATATATATAAAAATGTAAAATCTGTAATGTAAATATAATATGTAAAATATGTATTTATTTATTTTTGCTGTTCAGGGGAATCCTTGAAGAAGTCCACTGGGTTTTTAAGCTCAGCAGCTGTAGTTGGTTTGCTCACTGAAGGTCCTCAGAAAGGCCCTAACTTGGTGAATGCGCTGCCTCTAGCTGCAGAGACAGGAATTACAGTAAGACTGCTTTACAAATCCAGAGTTAGAGATTTTTTATTTTCATACTTAAGATGTTAAGTTAACCACCTAGATGGTGCTTGTATTTTATTTTCCCAGTATTGCTCTAATCTGTCCCTACGTCACAAACCTCCAGGTGCAGACGAATCATAAAAACGATGAGTGTGAGGCGTGTGTGCTGGAGGTCTCTGCGAACGGCAGAAATTATAAGGCTGTTGGCTCGGTGCAGGCCGGGGTTCCTGTGCTGCTGGAGCTGAGTGGAAGTGTGTTTCGACAGCCTGTTCCTCTCACTGGACACCTGCTGTTCTTCAAAGGCGCTACCTCCACTGACCTCCTGCTCTCCGTAACCGGTAAAGGCCGATGCACAAATAGGAATATCTATACTATACAAGTAGTTTATACATATTTATACATACATGTATTATATTATACTTTATTGTATGTTATCTGAAGCCACGTACTGTATTTCATTGCCCCTTGGTTACTATATGCTTTCGTTACATGGGATAAGGCAGTGTGAAACTTCTTTAAAATTTCACAAAAGTAAGACATATGTGACCTTGGACCACAAAACCAGTCATAGCAGAAGCCAAAAATACATTGCATGTGTCAAAGTTATCGATTTTTCTTTTACGCTAAAAAAAATTAGGGTATTAAGTAATGAAGATAAGTTCTAAATTTCCTACTTTAAATATATCAAAACTTAATTTTTGATTAGTGATATACATAGCTAAGAACTTCATCTGGCGATTTTCTCAATGTTTTATTATTACATTTTTTTTTTGTGGCACCCTCAGATTCCAGATTTTCAAATTATTGGCCAAAATGTTGTCCTATCCTAACAAACCAGTTTTATCCATTAGAGTATGCACGGATCCACACTTCCAAAATCGACCTGAAATGGTAGCGTAGACCATCCAGGGACTTTTGGCATACTCTTTGCAACATACTATGCATTGGGACATATTTATTCTAATCCCACATACTATTTAGGGTGGATAGTATGAACATTGGGACGCAGGGTTGGTTTATTAATACTTTCCTATCTTTCTCAGGGGTTTTGGCAGCTGCAAGTGTGGAGCTGCAGTCCTTCAGTGCTTCTACTGGCGGCAGTGGTGAGCAGTGGCACTGCATGGGCATTTCTTCACTGCTGGGGGACATCGGTGCCCTGAAGTCCTTAGTGAAAGAGGCGGCACAGCTCACAGTCTGAATATCTGTCACTAATCCTGATCCGAACCATGGAACATTCCAGCTTCTTAAGCTCTAGCCTGAGTTTCATTGCAAGCCTGTTGCTCACATTGTTCATAACACTACAATTCCTCAAACAACAGTATGGAAAAATAGTCTTATTTTTACTTTTTGTTGTTAGTGTTTACTAAAGCCACTGTATTCCAAATATGTGAAAATGTTTGATTAAAACAACAATCGGTGCTTTGCAGTGCAGTGCGTCTCAAAAACTGCAGTTTGATTGAGATGAATTGAAATGCAAAATAAAAAAAACATGTAAACTGAGTTTTAAAACCCTCTTTATTGTCATGACCACAAGGCTTGCAGTGTCAAATCCTTTCAGAAGGCATAAATGCATCCAAATAAACAACCTTTCCATAACATTAGAATACCGTTCACATAACATTCACATTCAAAGGTTTATCTGATAAGAAGTTATATGGAGCGTTTTACAGTGGTTATTTTTAGCATTTATTTCTTATATGACCTTAAGCTAACGATACACGGACCGTTCAGAAACAAAATATTGTTAGCGGTCGTCAGCAAACATTGTTTGGATTAATATTACTAGAATGCATACCGTTTAAATACTTTGAATTATTAGCAATAAACATAATGAATTTGAAGTCACTTCACAGAAAAATACTTTAAATCAACTTCCATGAAAAAGGAAAAGGCGCTGACTTCATCCACCGACCCTCACACTGTTTCCATGGTAACCGTGAGTTATTTCTGTCCTTTTACTGTACCCTGTGGACTTAATGGCAAATACACACCAATAACTCACCGTCCGTCGCTAAGCTATAAACAAACGCTCATGCGTTCAGAAAACGGTGAAGCATTATGGATTAATTCTTGGTGTTCGGCCGCCCTTGGTACCGTTTCCCTCAGGCGTTATTATGCAACGGCTTTAATCCTTATTAGGATTATAGGCTCGACACTGCCAAGACAACTGAAACATGAATACTGGTATTATGTCTCAGTTGATTAAAAAGTCAGAATTGCGGCTTTGTGAACATGTATTTGCGAGGATGGGATGCTTGTGTGAACCCTGTTTTGGTCACATGGCTGAAGGACGCGGCTGTGTTGAATCAGTAGTGGCGGGTGACAGCAGCGAGTCTCCTGCCTTACACAGATACCAAAATAGGAGCTCGACATTCTTCAGTGGCTGACGCTAAATACAGGGGCCACATGTCTGATCTGACCGAGCACAAGACACACTGTTGGGGATTAAACTTTTCCAGCGAAGAAAGGACTAGTGTTAATCTGTCACTATACGGGTCAGGTAAGCTTGTTTTTACATAGGGGCTAATTGTCACAGACGCTATTACTGTTTGAGGCAGAAGTTAAAATGCATTGATCTTTGTTTTCATCATCAGCCGTGTTATTGTGGTTTGGTTGCAAATATGGACGACAAAAATGACTTCAGTGTAAATAAATAAATTAATAAATGCAGAAATAATTTCACAAATAAATATAGAATGATGACATTAATTAAGAAATTTATTTTAGCTAGTTACGTAGTCTTTATTCGTTTTTACAGAAAAAAACAACAACATAAAATTACATAGAAACTAGGCTATATATAGCCTACACATTATAAAACGTCAGTAAATTGAGAAAGAAAACATTTACAAAAAGTAAAATGAAAGCAAAATCAAAATATGAAACTGTAATAATATGAAGTATTAATAGTGCAAGTTGTCACATTCATTTTAAAAGTAGATTTAGACAATTTAATGATTATTATATAAAATTGCTATGCCAAAACAGTTTCATATCTTGTATGCTACATTTACATTTTACAATTCTCCCTTTTTTGGTCATGTAAAATAGTTGTTTTTTTTTTGCCAAAAAAGTCAACATTTGTAAAACTATTCAACCAGGTTTGTGTCTATACAGAAAGTTGCCTTCAAAATTAATTCTGAGATATATTTATTAACATGAATATGATAAAATGGTGCTTAAAATATGAATTTTGTTTTAACTGCCTCTGGCTTTGCTGTGTTTATCTGTAGAACATTTACAATAGTATTACTTTAACTGATATATAATCCATCATACATATAGATATAACACATCATAATATTAGTGCTGGTGGGCAATGATTAATCACGATTAATATTACATCCAAAATAAAAGTTTTTGTTTATATGTGTGTGTACTTTGTATGGTTATTATGTATAAGTGCATGTATATATTTAAAAAAAAAAATTTGTTTATATATCAAACATATATAAATTAAATAAATATAAACATATACATGTAAATATTTTCAAATTATATACTGTATGTGTGTGTCTTCATACATACATAATGAATATACAAAGTACACACACAAATATAAACAAAAACTTTTATTTTGGATGTGATTAATCACAATTAATCATTGCCCGGCACTAGATAATATAGGCTATAATAATATATTATTTATTTTCTAATGTTTGTTTACTAAATTCCTACAACTTCAATGAATTTTCATGGGGGATTATTTAGCAGTAAGTTAATTTTGTTAGAACACTTGAAAGCTCGTTTGAAAATCTTCTCTTTCCAGTTGCAATGTCAGGAAATGTTCAAAGTGGTTACTCTTACGAGTTCTGCGATGCCTCCCACTCCTCCGAGGTGCTGGAAGCTCTTCATGAGTTTCACAGCAGCGGTCTGTTCACGGACGTCGCCCTGCAGTCTTCATCCGGACAGCTCTTCCACTGCCACAAGGCTGTCCTATCAGCCCGCAGCTCCTATTTCAAGGTAATGTTCACCTTAGACATGAGAGAACGTTTGAACGACACCATCAACCTACCTTGCATAAACGGAGAGATTCTGGGAGCTTTGGTGAGCTACGTCTACACCTCGAAGATCAGCATAACCCAGAACAACGTCCAAAGTCTCCTGGAAGCAGCAGACCTTTTACAGTTCATCTCGCTCAAGAAAGCCTGCGAGAACTTCTTGATTCGTCTGCTGGATGTCGATAACTGCCTCGGGATGCATTCGTTCGCTGAGCTTCACATGTGCTCTGATTTGCAGCGCGAGGCTTTGAGGATCATCCTGAGTCGCTTTGAAGAACTCACACTTCAGGAGGAGTTCCTAGAGGTGGATTTCCAAAAGCTCTTGATGATATTAGCTACAGAAAACCTCAACGTGTGGAAAGAGGCGACTTTATTGGACGCTGTGGTCAAATGGGTCGCCCATGACACGGCTCCTCGGATAGACCGCCTTCAAGAGCTTCTCAGCTGCATCCATCTCGATGTGGATGACGCTTACCTCAAAACTGCTTTGGATCTACGCAGACATTGCTCTGAAAACAAACTGCGATCTTCGATTGTCACCTCCTTAAAGCCGAGCAAAGGTTTATCACAGTGCTGCAAAAAACTATCGTGCAGCTTGTATGTTATCGGTGGATATTACTGGCATCCGTTGTGTGAAGTCCACATGTGGGACCCCTTTTCCAACACGTGGGTTGAGGGCAAAGACATGCCTGATTTTGAAAGGGAGAGTTATAGTGTGGCACTTCTAGGTCCTGATATCTACGTGACTGGAGGATACAGGACACAGACTGTGGATGCTTTAGACACCATGTGGATTTATAACACAGACTCAGATGAATGGACAAAAGGATGTCCCATGATCACAGCCAGATATTACCACTGCTCCGTAGCTTTACGTGGATGCATATACGTCATAGGTGGATACACGGCAGGAGCTCCAACGCAAGAAACGGAATTCTATGATCCTTTGAAGAAGAAATGGTTTCCTGTGGCTGATATGATGCAAGGTTTGAGAATTTCTGTTTATTTAAACACAGTTGTTGCATTGTTTGCTTGAAGGAGAAGTTTTGAGACATTTTTTCAGTGGCTGAAAGTACTTCCCCTCCCTGCTTTTTAGGGATAAAAAAAATACTTTGTCTAAGAAGCATGTACAAAATCTACCAGATCCAAATAAATGGCTACATTACATTAATTTTAAACAAAAAAGTATGAAAGTATAAGACTACATACTTTTTTGCGGTCCTTTCGTTGCAATGTTTTATGTCACATAATGAAATAAGAAACCAAAATACACTGCCCGTCCAAAAAAAAAAAAGTCACACTTGTTAGGGGCACTTTTAGCTTTGATTATGGCATGTATTCGCTGTTGTATAGTTTTGATAAGCTTCTGCAATGTCACAACATTTATTCCCATCCAGAGCTGCATTCATTTTTTGCCAAGATCTTGTATTAATCATGGGAGAGTCTGACCACTGCGCAAAGTATCATCTCACATCCCAAAGATTCTGTGATCCCATGTGTGAAAATGATGTGTCATGTTTCCTAAACCAGTCTTTCACAATCTGAACCCGATGAATCCTTGCATTGTCATCTTGGAATATGACCGTGCCATCAGGGAAGAAAAAAAATCCATTGATTGAATAACCTGGTCATTCAGTATATTCAGGTAGTCAGCTGACCTCATTCTTGGGGCACATAACATTACTGAACCTAGACCTCGCCGACTGCAGCTACCGCAGATCATAGCACCTATTTGCTTAGTTAAATCCAGGTGGTGACTTTTTTTGGATGCTCAGTGTAGAATAGAATAGAATTAGAAACATAAAAATAGCATTTTAAATTTGTGGCAAATATTTTGACGTACACTAATATTCAAATGTTTGGAATTAAAAAAGAAACAAAGAAATGGATGCATTAAACTGATTAAAAGTGACGATACAGACTTTTACAATGTTTAAAAAAACCCTTAAACTTTCTATTTATCATTCCTGAAAAAATGTTTCATGATTTCTACACAAACATAAAGCAGCACAACTGTTCATCACTGTCACTGATAATAAGAAATGTTTCTTGAGCAGCAAATCAGCATATTAAGATTTCTGTCACACTAAAGACTGGAGTAATGATGCTGAAAATATAGCTTTGCATCACAGATATAAATTACATTTTATTCGTTTTTATAAGAGACTTCTTTTACAAAACCACCAGGAAAACATAAATGTTGGAACCATACACATACATGTCTTACACAAAAAAAAAATCTTTCTGTTTTGATTTTAAAGGTGTGGGAAATGCAACAGCTTGCGTGGTGAATGACAGAGTCTATGTTACCGGAGGTCATTATGGGTACAGAGGAACCTGCACTTACGAGAAGATTCAGACTTACCGGCCAGATATCAATGAGTGGAGCATCACAACTATATGCCCACATCCGGGTGAGTCACCTACATTTTGCGTTAGATAATCTAAACGGTTCAGATCTATAGGCTACAACCACCATAGGTTGATTGCTGCTTATTGCTCATCAAGACTCTTTACTTTCAGAGTACGGCCTTTGCTCGGTCTCTTTGAACAATAAGCTTTATCTGGTCGGCGGTCAGACCACCATCATAGACTGCTATGATCCCGAGCGAGATGAGTGGAGACAAATGTGTGCCATGAAGGAGAGAAGGATGGAGTGCGGATCGGCCATTATAAACGGGTGCATCTATGTAGCAGGTGGGTATTCATACTCTAAAGGGACGTATCTGCAGAGTATAGAGAGGTACGACCCTGAGATGGACTGCTGGGAGATTGTGGGAAACCTCCCATCGGCTGCACGCTCACACGGCTGCGTTTGTGTGTTCAGCGTTTGAATTTACCTCACAATCACTGTCTGTGCAGTGGGGTCTAAAAGTCTGAGAGCACTTTTATTTATTTAAACATGGAAATGAAGTGTTAAAGAAAATATTTTAAAGTAAAAGGACAAAACTTCAGACGTGGCACTAATTCAGGTTCCTACATATGTTCCATTTAAAAATTCGGTAAGACTTTACAATAAGGTGTCATTTGTTAACATCATGTATTAGTTAACATGAACAAATAATGATCAACACATTTATTACAGTCTTTATTAATCTTTGTTAATATTAATTAAAATATAGTCATTGTTAATTAATGTTAATTCACACAACTTGTGAATTTATTAATGCATCAGTAAATGCTGAAATTAACGTTAACTAAGATTAATAAATGCTGTAGTAGTATAGTTTAATCTTAGTTCATGTTAACTAATGTAGTTAACTAATGAACCTTATTGTAAAGTGCTACCAAAAATTCCATTCTTTCCCAGTATGAATTTTTCCATACTATTCCAAACATTTTTGTTGATTTTTTTTTTGTTTGTTTTTCCAGACCATAATTAACATCTGATAAATTAATTTAAAATTCAGCTGTTAACATGTCCATATTTGATATGCATGCCATGTACACATTTTATGAAACCAAAATTATAAAATACAGAATTATTTTTACACACGTTCACACTGACTGCAAACCTGTGGAATATAATTCAAATTACAAGTTTAAATAAATACAAAATTGTAATACAAAATTGTGTCACTAAATAACGTCTATGATTAATTTATTAAATGTTAAAAAAAAAACATTTTTAAAATCTGATTGTCAAGAGTTTACATAAGAAATGTATGAGAAAATATAATTTTTTTTAAATAATAGCAGAATATGCTATCCAGTTTGCTGTCATTTATCATATCTTCACCTATCAAGTATTCATCCACATAACATTATTTTAGGTTATTTCCAGCATTATCTGTAAATATTTACTAAGTAAAAAAGATACACTGTCAGATTTATTAAACTTACGGCTGCTCCAAATTGATTTTTGAAAATTATCAATTTTATATTTTAGTAAACAAGGGGAAAAAAATACCTCCGATACCTATCCAGACCTGGAACTGACTAAAATGTAATTCCATACTGCATGGGAATCCTGCTAATTTGTTACGTGAATCCAATCATACTGGAGAACATGGGCAGCAGGTTTTGTTCACGTCAAAAGGAAGATAGACCAATAAAATCATTTTCAGTTGAATTCGTCACTTGAATTGTTCTCCTGAAAATGTCAGACTTTTGGGCCCTGCTGTATAATTCTAAACTGAGTGTAATGTTGAAATGATATTATATTTGCTCATCATGTGTCACTGATAATGCGTGAGACATGGTTTGTATGTTATCTGTGCTGAAAGATAAAGGGATGTTTCTAAATATATACTGAACAGCACAATAGATCACAGCACGTCACTATTTGCATTCTACAAAAAGGTTCTGTGCAATATTTGCAGCAAAATAAAAGTCTGTTTTGGTGTTTTAAATCAAGAAATGTATTTATACATTACCTTAGTATTATTTATATTTATTTGGATGATTCTGTATTCGTAAGACAGTTGTGAACCCAAGATTTTACTATAAATTTGTGACGTGTAATTTATTGGTTTTTATTTTGTTTGTTTTTGTGATGTTTCATTAAGTGTGTATGCTGCCAAAAATGTGAAAAGCACAAATTTAAATAAAGTTCCAACAAGCGTGTTTGTGAATCCTACACAGACTTTGGTATTTCTGTGGTATCCAACCAAAAAAGATGCAGCATGGTCATTTCTAAAATTTATTTTGAAGAACAGTGTATTTTTTAGATATACATATATATAAAACAAATTCCTTTTTGTCATTTATTTCGGAGTAAATCGTATGAAGTCCACTTGAATATCAACCTAAAATAATAAGATAGAAAAAAAAACACGTTATTAGTTTGTCTCTGTAAAGTCTGAGGAAAATGTGTCAGTACACATGTGTAAAGTGCAAGATTTCTGTGGCATTTTACTCACAGGTTTGTACCGAAACATTCACTTACCGACTTTTTTTTGTGGAACTTATAAGACGCTGGCAGGTCGTATCTGAGCTCTGTGAAGGGATGACACCAGTTGAGGATAAATAACATCAAATTATCACATGCTATAAAGCTTATTACAACTTACAGGTTTCTGCATAAGATCTTTTATGCTTCTGGTGTTCAGAAAATAAAACTTACATTTAAAAGTTGTGTGTTGGTAAGATTCTGTAATGTTTGTGAAGTCTTTTAAGCTTATGGAGGCTGCATATATTTGATAAAGTTATATAGGAAAACAGAAATATAGTAAAATAGTATTACAGTTTAAAATAGCTGCTTTTTTAAAAAGGTAATTTATTTCTGTGATGTAAAGCTGATAACTCCAGTCTTCAGTGTCACATGGTCCTTCAGAAATTATTGTAATATGCTGAATTGCAGCTCAGGAAACATTTATCAATGCAGCAATTCCCAGTGTTTTGAACTATAGTGTATGTTTATAGATTCACTAAATATTACCTGCAATGACGTCCATTTTGATTTTCCAATCATTTGCTTTCTTCTGAATGTGCTGCATGAAAATGCAATTCAGTTGTAAGTTTTTCTTATCAATATAATTCAAGTGTTGCTGTGAAATGATGGCATAACATGGCAACTTACATCTCGCGTTGAGGTCTTGTGAAGGGAATACACTGCTGTACTTGCCATGGAAATCGCTGTCCGCAGAAACTGCATGTCAATACCTAAAATGTAAAATATGTATAAAGTAACGTGAATCAAGATCAACCGATGGAATATGGGAAACCCGTTCGACAACAGGTATTATTTTAGCAGTTTTGCAAATGCATCAGAATGTATCAACATCCCTGCTTGTTGACTTTAAGATGACTCTTACCCTGGTTGTGCTTCGTGCCAAATGGCGGGTTCATGATGACCGTGTCAAACTTCTTGTAGTAAGAGGATCCAATAGAGCAAACATCACATTGGACCATATCAACGTTTGACAGTTCAAAATCCTCAACATTTCCTTTGAATATGTCCAAGGCGTCTTCATCAATGTCAAATCCCACACACAGTCTTTAGAGGAAAGATTACAGTGATGTTGATTCATATATTTTAAAAGCCAGAATAATTCTATGCCACGGGTGGAGGTATGGAGTTGGTCTTACCCAGCTTCAAGCACTGCAGCTCCTATCGATAGCACCCCGCATCCACAGCCCAAGTCTGCCACTAGTTTATTCTGTATGTCATCAAATGTGTTGTGGATGGTGTACAACATACAGCCTACAGTAAGAGAGAACACACAGATGGTGTATTATTCCATAATAAAGTATATTAAAACAAATAGGCCACTCAAGGCCATCTATTCTAGACAAAAGACTCCCAATGTTGAATAAAATTATGAATTAAATATTCATACACTATTTCTAAAATGTATAATGCCTACTATTTTTAGCTTGTGAAACCATATGCATTATGTGACCGTGACAAAAAGTTTTCAATCAGTATGTCACAGTGTTTCACATAAACTCATACGTGCACATTTAATTCATTAAGTGACTACAATGTTTGTGCCACATGAAAATATAAAAGGTAAAAATAAAAAGATAAAAACATTTCTATCAAAAATCTACTTTATTTCTTATTTTAAATTTGTTTCAGAATTGCAAGTTAACAATTCTCACTTTATTAGAATTGTTAGAATTTATTATTATAGCAAATTATATATAAAAAGTGAGCCAACTCTCTTAAGAAGTAATGTCTAAAATCTCGTATTAACTTTTGTGAGATGTTAAATCAAAATTGTGAGATTTAAGCTTAACTGTAGGAAATATATATTTTCATATAAAGTTGAAATTGTAATACAATTTAGTAATTCTGCGAAAAAAGGCTGATAAACATGCAACTCCGAATTGAGAGTTAAAAGGTCACAATTCATTTTTTAATTCTGTGACACAAACAGGTTTCCAGCTGTCATTTTGCATAAAAAAAAGGTAGGCTACTTTTCTATTTTTAACAAAATTTTATGCTAAATGTTTTAAAACTTATTAAACCTCTTAAAAAAACGAGCAAAAAAGATAAGTTCTGATCATTTGTCAAACTACAAACAAAAACGTCAAGACAAGCGTGGTGCATTGTGGGATACGCAGTATTTCAGATATGAATACAGAACATTTACACGAACCGTAAGAATATGAATACATAAGCAAACACAACCGACAATAATGAACAGTATCATTATTAAGTCTATAAAGCACTATTTAATGCTCACCCGCTATATGCGGACTGGTGGGGTACTGCTCCAGGAGTATTTTGGGCTCCT
This sequence comes from Enteromius mattozi, assembly GCA_032359235.1. Taxonomy (NCBI): domain Eukaryota; kingdom Metazoa; phylum Chordata; class Actinopteri; order Cypriniformes; family Cyprinidae; genus Enteromius; species Enteromius mattozi. The sequence goes on along the minus strand of JAUMHE010000056.1, from coordinate 19,574,931 downwards.
CAAATCCATCCACCTGTTGAAGGCAGCTTTCTAGCTCTTTGAGCTTCATATTCACATTAGATAATCAATTAATCCTGCTCATACCAGTCTGTGTTTCTACAGGTCATACTAATGTAAATATATTAGAAACGGCGACTGATTCTCTCTTAACTGAAGCGGCGAATGATCATGATGTCACGACCGATCTTGACTTCTAGTGATAACGTTAGTGACTTTCCTCAAGTAGAAAGTTTACATTGCCTCAAATATGAAAACACTTGCATGTGTTTTCCTCTTCTTCTTCTTCTACAAGCTGATCTTGCCAGCTGAGGGCATTAGCGCCATCTGCTGGCTGATTGCTACCACGGCACACAGTCACGTTGTGATCTGGGCTGCGTTTCCCTAAAGCAGGGGTTCTCAAAGTCTGCATTCAAAGGTCCAAATCTGAATTTTCATCAATGACAAAGGTCCGGAACTATTGGTAATTACAAAACTTGTTTTTAATAAACATGTATAACAAATCAACATTCATTTTATGAAAAAATAAGGTGCCTTTTGCATTCAAAATACATGAATAACAAGTGCAAAAGTGGCAAAATAATTAATTTAAGTGTCTGGATGTTTCTTAACAAAACACCACAAAAGTAACATGGTGCAAAATACAGAGCAGTCTAATGTGAGAAATGGCACTGTCTGTCTCCCATCAGCTGCCGAAACCGTGGCACAAAAGGTGTGGTTGCTAGACGGAGACACTGGCCTAAATGTTCATTAGTCAAGCTGCTGCGGAGTGAGTTCTTTACAGCATTCATTGCTGAGAATGCAGACTCACACCGATAGGTTGACCCAAACATGGTAAGAACACAGATGGCTACTTTCTGTAGATTGGGGAAATTTTCAGCTGTGACCATTTTAGTCCAAAAGGTAATAGTGTCACAGTCCACTTCCTGCAAAGCCACATTTTCCTGTAAGTCAATGAGTTCAGTCTGCAGAGATGCCATGCTTTAATTTCTTTAATTCTTTAATTTCTCTGACATCTCCTGTCTCTCCTTTCCCTCAAACAAAGCATCTGCTATCTCCACTAAACACTCCTT
>JAUMHE010000056.1:19535914-19552350 GCA_032359235.1 Enteromius mattozi | reverse complement strand
AATGAGCACAGTTGAGCAGATACAACTTTCTCAAAAATTTTAGACATAAATGGAAGATTAGAAATGGGTCTGTAATTTGCCAGTTCACTCTTAATAAGAGACTCTTAATAACCGCCAGCTTGAGTGGTTTAGGGACGTGGCCTAAAGATAACGACGATGTAATGTAACCCTTTAGTTTAAAATAATTTATTAATTCAGATTAATTATTAATTCAGATAGAATATATTAAAAAAGGTCTTGTGAATTTATTTCATTACAATTTTGATTGAATTCATTTATTTTAATAATAAATGAATGTAATGCACACATTCAGTATATATTTATAAAATCTTTACATATATTTTTAAATATATAAACATATTTTTGTTAAATATATACATGCATGAGTTTTTATTTATATATACATGATAAATATACACAGTACACACACATATTGTGTAAACAAAAACGTTTATTTTGGATGTGATTAATCATTAGACAGCACTAATTCTTAGTATGTTATTACTTGTATTTAATATTTACATATTTTATTTTAGGTGAGTTTTACATCTGTTGCCCAAAGTGTGTAATCCAGCTTGTGTCTCACCTGTGTTTGTGTCTTTCTTGTCATTGGTTTCAGGTATATCGAGGCTAAGAAAGACAGAGTAACTGTTGTGTTCAGCACAGTGTTCAAGGATGACGATGATGTCATCATCGGGAAAGTGTTCATGCAGGTTCACTCATTTTATCCTATTTTCATGTTCAATTTTGACTATTTCTTTGCTGCTTCTTTCTGTTTATACACATGCCCTCCGGGTGTTTTTCAATCCAGTCATTTTGTGTCATGGTTTCACATTTAAATGACAAGGTTAAACCACTGTATGCCAAGCAATGCCGTCATTTCTGTATTTACAGAATGAAATGCTGTCATTTAGAATTACCTTAGAACTTATGAGCTCATTGTTAGAGCTTGTATGCTTGTCACTTAAGTCATTTTATATCACTGTAACATATGTACAGTAGCCTCAAAAAGTATTTGGACAAATAGGCCACAATTGAAAATGCAGAAATTTGCATTATTTAGAAATACTATTGCAAAGGCTATTATTTTTAATAAATGTGTAACTTCCAACAAAGTTTGTGTCTAATGCAATGGCATTAAGGCCTTTTTAAGTGACCAAAAATGTTTTAGGGCGACTATATGTATATTAAAAAAATATTTTCTTTTGCTGATATAATATAATATAAAAGTAAAATATAAAAATGTCTAATGATTCTTAAAAAAAGATACATTTATTTAAGAAGCAACACACACAACACATTCAGGCTTGTTTTCATAGTATCTTTAAAAATGCGTCTAACTGCACAAGCATAATTTTATTTATTTTAGAAAAAAAAGTTCTAATATGTTATGCAGTTCTTTTTCTTATAAATGTATCCTATTTTAAGGAGTTTTAGATATTTAAATGTTCCTCTTTAGTTAGAATATTTATTAGGAATATTATTTCCTGAGTGTGTAAGCTGCATTAAATTGATCACAATACAGTAAAAACAGTAATATTAATGCACTTAAAGATTTCTATGGTTTGAAAATGAAAATGTTAATTGATATTTTGTCTTAAAGTTAATTTTTTCCCTTTATAAAGTTTTTTTTGTCAATTATGTCTTTGTTCAGAAATGTGAGAGAGAAATTCAGAAATTTGAACTGACATTTTGAGTCAGAATTGTGTGATATAAAGTGGCGGTTACCTTGTTTACTATTATTCTGTGGCAGAAACAAAAAAATATGCATAGCAAGAAAGTCAGATTATTAGAAAAAAGTTGCATTGACCTTCTTTCAATATTATTATTATTATTATGTATTCATTCTATGGTAGATATAGGCTTCCATAGTTTTGTATTTGAATATATTTTATAATACAATTATATTCTTCCGGAAATGTTTGCTTTTTTATAATCCAGTGAATGAAAAGCTTTACAAATACAGTGCATTTCTAGTCTAATTTGACTACTTTCACAAAATCACTTGCACATAATAATGTCAGCAGTGCAGATCACCACAAGAACAGCTGGCGTGTGTGTGTTAACGATGGTGTTTTGGCAGTCATTATGATGACATAGTGGACTGATGCCTGTGTTTCTCTGTGTTCAGGAGTTTAAAGAAGGCAGGAGGGCCAGTCACACGGCTCCTCAGGTGCTGTTCAGTCACAGAGAACCTCCTCTGGAGCTGAAGGACACTGACGCCGCTGTGGGAGACAACATTGGCTACATCACTTTTGGTTTGTATCATGAGCTCACAAACACATAAACATTTATGTAACATCTTTACTTGAAAATGGCACTTGGGAACTGTTCGTTACAGTATTGCGATCTTAGTAAAACACTATTATCAACCACAGCTGCCAGTTAAATATAGACTCTTGTTAGGTTCAAGAGTTAATTTGTACGTTATGAGGCCAGAGCAGATCACTGCTGCTTATCTGTGACAGGTGCACTGTTTATTTGCATTCGGATCAGGAGAACAAACGCCCAGCTTCTCTTCATGGCAGTTACACAAACCTTTAATGAATTAAAGTGCCACACCCTTTTATCAAAGCCTACAGCATTTACCAGCGCTATTCCACTTCAGTTTTGCATGCAACCAGGAAGCTTCTTGAAACATGCAATGTTTACTGAGTGCTTATTTAGTTCTGTTTTATTTGTTCATTTCAAGATATACAGAGCAGCAGTAACTGAAAATACTAATCTTTGTGACAGATTATTTTATTAAATGTATTTAGTTAATAAAATTGATCTTATACCTTTAGTATTAGACATAGACATCAGTTCTGTAACTGTACTGCAACATGACTTTCTGAGTCTTTTTGCAAGTTTTTAAACATTTACTTGAGAAGCAACACTGAATAAGATAAAAAGAGCTGTTTTAAAAGCCTCTCTGTCTTTAATATTAGTGTATTCTGTCATCGCACTGGCAGGTATGAGTACTTTAGTTACATGTTTACATTTTTATGATAAATCTCTCTCTCTCTCTATATATATATATATGTATATGTGACCCTGACCACAAAACATGGTAAAGTAAAAAAATATATATATATGTACACAAAAACATTAACATATAAGCTTTCCATTGATGAATGGTTTATTAGGATGGGACAATATTTGGCCTATTTGAAAATCTGTAATCTGAAGGTACAAAATTTTTAATATTGAGAAAATTGCATTTAAAATAGTCCAAATTAAATTCTTAGCCATGATAAATTCTTACTAATCAAAAAGTATGTTTTGATATATTTACAGTAGAAAAATTTAAATAAAAATTTAAGTATCCTAATGATTTTTTGGCCTGAAAGACTAAATAATCGATAATTAGATATTGCTACAAATATACCTGTGCAACTTATTAGTGTTTTTTTTTTTTTTTTTGTTGAGGATCACGTATATAAAATGCATTAATTAAAAAAAAAAAAAAATCAATATGTATGTATGTATGTGTGTATATTTATATATATATATATATATATATATATATATATATATATATATAACAGAAAACTAAAGCAATGATGCTGAAAATTTAGCTTTGCGTCACAGAAATAAATTATATTTCAAAGTATATTAAAATAGAAAATCATTATTTGAAATTGTAGTATTATTTCACAATATAACATTTTCTGTATTTTGATTAAATAAATACAGCCTTGATGAACATAAGACACATCTAACTGATTCCAAACTTTCTGTGTAGGTTACCTAAACATGTCACAATTACAGTGGATTCCATATTATATTTGAAATAAAAATACTGATATCATTTCTCAACAGTGCTGTTTCCTCGACACACCAACGCCAACACCAGAGACAACACCATCAACCTCATCCACACCTTCCGGGACTATCTGCACTACCACATAAAGTGCTCCAAGGTGAGACCCTCCTCAGAAACGCCTCTTTGCCCAACATTGACTCAAGTGTTTATGAATGGTCCAACACAACCCTTGAGTTTGTAATGTGTAATTATAATTGCTTTATAATGTGCTTCTCAGTTTGCATACTTGTCATTTAACCATTCAGCACTTTGAATGGCCAGATGAAACACATTTGTCAGCGTGAAGAAAAAGTTAATGTCTAATCTTGGGAATGTAGGTTTTGTTTCCACTCTAATAGGTGTGTTTTCTCTCGTTTTAGGCTTACATCCACACTCGTATGAGGGCCAAGACCTCGGACTTCCTCAAGGTACTCAATCGTGCTCGCCCAGACGCTGAGAAGAAAGAGATGAAAACAATTTCGTAAGTGCTGTTTCACAATCATTAGTATTTCACACTTTAAGTGAAACCGCACAATGTCGTCCAGGTCTTTGAAAATTAAATCTCTTTCTCATGGGCTTTTTTCCAGTAGAGGCGGTTGATTTGTGCTGATGTTTGTGCATATCTCTGGGTTTTATTCAACACCAGAGGCGTGTGCTTGCAAAAGATTCATTTGTGATGGTGTGTGTTTGAATTGGCATTGCACCATCCGGTGTCTCTTAGAGGCTGATCATATCAGAGCAGATTACCATGTACTTTTCATATTACTTACTTATCTGGTTGTTGTTTGAGCTTGTTTAATTTGAAATGTAGCCAAATGCTGCAGATACTTCTGTCTTCATCTACATCTACCTGGAATCAAATGTCATTTTTTCTAGTAGATTAATTAAATTTTTTTTATCAGTAATGTGGAAAGATTTCGAAAACGACCGCCCATAAGCTCTAATGATTTAGTTTTATATGTCACTGTGTTTTTAATTTGGAAAGAACTTGTTTAATGGCTTCCTAGAGAAGGTCAACATAGGTTAAACATAATCCTGAAGAAAGATCCAATGATTGGAGAAGTTGCTGTTGCCATTGAAAAAGAGCTCAACAGCAACCACAAACTCCCATAATGCATTGTAAAAGAAAAGTCTTATCTTAAACATCCTATATATTTTAATATTTTGCAGTGAACCTCTAATATATGCCAGTTCGTACTTAAATTATTCTTCATGAAGTCATTAAAGTGCACAGTTTTGCCTTTTCAAAGTTTGAAATTTCATATAGATTTTTGTTTTCAGTCAAATTCAAATGTTTATTGTTATTTGAATATTCTGTTAAATGGAAAATACATTAGAATTTTCATTTCATTTAAGAAATGTTTCTATAACCAAGCTGCTTGTCGCTGTTGACCTCTATAGTCCCTACAGTATAAAGCCAACACTTCTAGAAACTAGACGTTTTCCTCAATCAGTTAATATTTGCACAGTAAAATCAGCCTCCCTAGTCAGAATTCACAATAACTGGAACGTGAAGTGTCAACAGACTTTAAGGATTCCTGGGTAACACGTTCCAGGAAGTTTTCATTTGCTAACAGTTAATGCATTAATTATTTTGAACTAATAATGAGCAGCCATTTTCATTTTTATTACTATATAGTAATATTTATTTCCATTTAATGATTATTCTTGATTTTATGTTTGTTCATAATGCATTTGCTAATGTTTATTTATACAGCTTTAAATGTAAAACAAAAACCCATATCATTATATGTATAAATAGTACAAAGGTCCCGCTGGGTGACATTAGTTAATGCATTAACTAACATTAAGCAACAATGAGCAATACACTTGTTAGAGTATTTATTAATCTTTCATTCAGACTATGCATTGTCAGTTCATGTCAGGTTCATTAACTAATATGAACAGGTGCAACTTTGGTTCTTAAAAATGTATTAGAATATGTTGAAATTGACATTAAGGTTAATAAATAAGTGTTTTATGTTAGCTAATTTTAATGAAAGGAAGCTTATTGTAAAGAGTTATTATAGAAATGAACATGTATTGTTAGTTTATGATACCTAATACATTAACTAATGTTAACAAACTAAATCTTCTCATAAAATGTGAAATGATTCCTGACTCAAGTGCTACAGAACTGTCTCCTCCACGTCACGAATAGACACGCCCATTACTGCCGATTGGCTACAAGTTGGTTTTGCTAAAGGGGCCCGAATCTTTTTCTAAGGCATTTTTGAAAAATCGTATACCCTGCTTTTAAAGGGGACACTGGATGCAAAATTAACTTTTATGCCTAAACAGTATCAATTATTAAGTAGTTTTGTTGAAAATGGGAATATGGCCCTTTTAGAATTCATGATTGTAATTCAGAGAATGGTATATTTTTCAAATGTTATTTTTATTGTTATATTGGCAATTTTGGTTATATATTATGTGTGCACTTTTTTACTTTTTTTGGCATCAATTGTCTATAGTACATACTGAGTATACAGCTATATTTATTCACCGTTTAACCTGTGAATATGAATGTAACCCTCATATCATCTGTCCAGTGGCAAGACCTTCTCCCGTTAAGGACATGATGTGCAATCCCGAGACCAGCATCCGTGGACTCCATCATACACCTCTGGCCAGTGATGTCGATCCTCCACCTGTAATTTGCACCTCAACAGGGAGACGATTAAATTCCTTGCTTTGCATTTATAGGATAAATGTTATTTGTATGTCAGATAAACGTTTTTTTGATACACTCTTATGTTTCATCACGTAGCTCTGTTGTCTGACAGTGTTTTATTGACATTAGTCATGCAGTATTTTCCCTTTCCTCTTTCCTTTTGCCTTCTTTGTTTCGCCAAATGCATCAATATTGGACATCATGAAATGGTCATGAATAAACAGTCTTCTATACAAGAGATTCTTTGTCTGTTATTTGGGGTAAAATCACTATATGCATGCAAAGGTTTGGGGATCAAAAATGCATATACGATGCCTATATATATGTGTATGTATATATATATATATATAAACACAGTAAAAACAGTAATATTGTAAGATATTATTACAATTATTTCATTTGAATATAGACTTCAGTGTCAGATTATTCTGTCTCACACTCTCATAAATAAACGTACAAAAGCTGTCACTTTGGTGGTACCTTTTTAAAAGTTCACCAATTAGGTTCAAATATGTACACTTTATATGTACTTTAAGGTACCAAAATGGAGTCTTTAGGTATAAACATGCCTTTTGTAAAGGTACCACCCCAGTGACGGCTTTTTTACCTTTATTTCTGAGAGTGCATAATATTTTTGTGGAAACCGTGATACATTTTTGTTCAGGATTCTTATTCTTTGGTGAATGGAATGTTTAAAAGAACACAATTTATATGAAATAGAAATGTTTTGTGTTATTATAAATCTATTGCTGTCATTTTTTTTGTCCACCCTTGATAAATATATTTAATTTATTTCAGAAAGAAACATTATGACTGACTGCAAACTCTTGATTGGCAAAGTACATTATAAAATAATAAACACTGAGCAGAAAATGAGGCTCATACAAGTTTTAATGTGGCAAAGGTGCTTGATTTAAAATATCATGGTCATCACACAAAAAAACCTGAGCTATAAGAAGGTTAGACAGTGATGAAGAACCACTAATGCTAATTAGGATGAGACAATAAAAAGTCACTTTCTCCTTCAAATCATCTTGATAATCGTCCTCCTCATCGTGTACAGTGGGTTACTTCTGTTTCCTCCACCAACTCATCTTTCTGCACTGGTTGTTCTGCTAACTCCTTATTTTGCTAACACCCTTTCCACCTCTAACTCCAGTTGTTCTGCCAACTCGTCTTGCTCATCTTTCCACTTTTCCATTGCTAACTCCATTTGTCGTCCCCATTCCTCTTGTTCTTCTTTCGCTTTTTCCATCGCTGACTCCATTGCTAACCCCATTTGTTCTTCCAACTCCTCTTGCTCATCTTTCCACTTTTCCATGGCTAACTCCATTTGTTGTCCCCGTTCCTCTTGCTCATCTTTCCACTTTTCCATGGCTAACTCCATTTGTTGTCCCCATTCCTCTTGCTCATCTTTCCACTTTTCCATGGCTAACTCCATTTGTTGTCCCCATTCCTCTTGTTCTTCTTTTGCTTTTTCCATCGCTGACTCCATTGCTAACCCCATTTGTTCTGCCAACTCCTCTTCCTCATCTTTCGCCTTTTCCATCGCTAACTCCACTTGTTTTCCCCACTCCTCTTGCTCTTCTTTCGCCTTTTCCAATGCTAACTCCATCTGTTCTGCATAACTCATCTTCTTTCTCAAAAACATGGTTGCTGTGATTGGTAAGATTTTGCTCAAGTTCGCTCTGAGAGACCACTTCTCCGTTTACTATTTATTGTGTGATGATGGCTTTCTTGAGTCCGACAGAAGACGGAGGAGCTGGAGACAGTAAGCTGGGGGTTAGAGTCAAATAGGTTAGTAATTCATTCATCCATCCGTGAATTATAAATAAATTAGTAAATAAAGCATGCCAGAGAGAATCCCTATGGTATTAAGATGTTAATCCATCATCGTTTGCTTTGTTTTAATTTCTTTGTTTCTTGTCCCTCTTATATCAGCATGTAACCACCAAATGTTGTTGCTGTAAAATAGAACAATTAATAAATGTTGATGTTGATCCGATAATGGTCAGCCAGCAAGTGGCATATTTACCCGGAGTGATAATGCGTTTACCTACACATTTTAAAAAAATAATTTTTATCGTACCTGTTTTACAATGCGTTTTCCTGGTGTTATCAGTGCGTCTTCTGTGTCCTCTCGCACTCAGATTTCCTTTTATTTAGTGATCATCACTTTCACTTTCGATTCACGAATATCGAATGTAGGAACGGTGTTCATTCTCTGTGACCTTTTCCTGGAAATGGGTTTGGTCCCTATGAATCAGATGCCTATTACAGTCTGAGAAAGTAATTTTTCAAGTGAGCTAAGAAAAAAAGATTTTTAAAATGTTTAAATTTCTACACATTGCACCGCACTACATATTTCAAATATTCACCACTGCCCCAAGTGTGAATGGCCCAGATCAGATGCACAAAATGGTGACCACCATCTCTGGGACAGATAGTGCTGTTGCCACCAGGCTTAAAGGAATAGTTCACCCAAAAATGAAAACTTACCCCATATTTTACTCACCCCCAAGCCAACCTAGGTGTAGCCTATATGACTTTCTTCTTTCAGACGAAGACAGTCTGAGTTTTTAAAAATTATATATATCCATTGTAAAGAAGCAGATCAATGGGTTTTTGTAACAAAATATTTCTATTTTTAAAATTATAACTAATTAACCTCTGGCAATGGCTGTATACACCATAGATACAATATAAGTAGCTGCCTCATTAAGAACTGTTTCTATGGGCCATGATACGTAAACCATCTGCCATATCGTAGCAGTCTGACTTGACATCATTCACCATAGTAATAACTGAATATTCGAAAGATGCAACAATCCTGTACACAACGACTCAACGGCTCTGTGCGAACCTAAAGTATGGTGAATGACATCACGTAGACCGCTCCAAGGTGGCAGTCATGTCTACATGCTTGAAGCGGTCCAATGGAGCGTATGCACATTCGGGAGAGAGTCGAGTTTGCTTCTTGGCTGACCTCTGACTCAACGTATGACGTAAGTTGCATATGTTTTTATAGTGAAAGACAATGGGTCTCATTCACTAATAATTGCGTACGTTTTTCGTCTTTCGTATAGGTTAGTTTTATGCTACATATATACGATATATGGAGCTTCAAAATAATGGCCACCATCCACCAGCGTTTCCAAGCTTGGAAGAGCCAGGATATTATTATTTTTGGGTGAACTATTCCTTTAAGAGTGGTGATTCAGTGGTGGATTCACAAAACTGGAAGCCAGTCTCAACATCTTCAGGTGCAATGATGGCTGGAAACACTAGGGTGGCTTCCATGATGGGACGAGGCTCAGGCACTGACTTGTGATCACCAAACCTGCTGCTGGAATCTGTGGTGTGACCAGTCCCAAGGTCACTGGAACTTACAGGTTGTAATTCTGTACGATTATTCAGAACAAGTTTTAAAGATTGTTTTCAAACTTATTTGCATGAGGTTAGCAGTGGGTAGCAAACAGTGTAAAGCCAGTGGGGGCTCGGGCAGCAACTCATCTTTTACTCGTCTGGGGTGAAAACTGAAAAACCCCACACTAAGTGGTCAGTTTTCTGGAAGGTGGAAACATTCCCCTCATTGTCTTTAAGTGATGTTTATATTTTTAAGGACAGAAGCTTGCTGGGATAAGTTTCTTACAAGCCTGTATAGGGAAAGAGTTTTGTGTCTAGTGTTTGTTACTATAGAGTGACTTCACCATGGAAAGACACGCTTACCTGTTAAAAAACGGCATATTAAAAAAAATTGTTAAGTTGATATTACATGCAGAAAAACTAATAATGAATTTTGAAATATAAAAAACAGCATATGCTGGTTAGTAATGTTTTGAGCTGGTTTTAGCTAGTCCTTAGTTGCTCATGAGCTGGTTTAAGCTGGTCCTGAACAGGAGCATATATGCTGTTTTGTTCAACAGGGTTGTACACACAAGATTTGCATGAGCAGCAAGGGAAAATGCTGTATGGAAACAGCAATGTTGTGTGATGTGCACATTGCAATCAGCGACTAAAGAGATTTCAAAATAGGATAACACACACATTCCAAATGTCAATTCTGTCATTATTTACATTCCAAAGCCGAAGATATTCTGAAGAATGTTGGTAGCAATTTCGGTTTCCACTGACTTCCATTATGCACAAAAAATAAAACAAATCATGTAAGTCAATGGAACCGAAAATGTTTGGTTGTCAAATATTCTTCAAATGTCTGTTTTGTTACTTGCAGAAAAAAGAACTACAAGTATTGGAATGACATGATGGTGCAACGAACGTGCATAAACATGCTTTTTATATTTGTACACCAAAGTACACCAAACAAAACAGCTGTATGTTTTTTTTTGTTTTTTTTTTGAAAAAGCCTCTAATGCTTGTCATTTAATCAAAAATATAGTAAAACACTAAACAATGTGAAATATCATTACAATTCAATATAACTTTATTTTAATGTATTTTAAAATGTAATGTATTCCTTTGATACAAAGCTTAATTTTTTTAGCATCATTTCATTCTTCAGTGTTGATCCAGATATCATTTTACTATGCAGACTTCTTGTTCAAGAAACTTTTTTTTTTTTAATCAATGTTGAAATGGTTGTGCTGCTTCATATTTTTGTGGAAATTGTTTAATGAATAGGCTACAAAGTTTAAATGAGTTTCTGGAGTTTTGGTGTTTAAATTCTTGTCTAATATAGGTTTCTTCTTTCTGACTTTGTTAGATTTTGAGTTAGATATGTTTCTAGGTCAACATATTTTGTTGATCCTGGAACAACATTTTAATCCAAAAATTTAGTCTTGACCATATCTCTACACCTAGATCTAACCTTAACCATGATTAATCTCTAAAATCAGAAGTTGATAGATAATAGATGTTTGACACTGATATACAAGCACCAAACACTGATTGTAAGCCTAAACTTCACAAAATCTGATTGGTTAATCACAGTGTTGTTCCAGGGGTCAACACAGACTGCATCGTTGTGAAATACAAAAACAGACAACATCTGGAGGGGAGCATATGTTGCTCTGAAATCGTTATATACTTTTCCTGCATTCATAATACCTTCCAAAACATGCAAGCTGCATGCTTATGCATTTTTTAACTGAATGCTGATAACACGCTGGAAGGTCTCTCTTCTCTTAAGCCCGGAAAACAAGATGTCTGTGATTTCCAACTAGACTGTCAAATTTGTATTTGTCTGATCATAAAACACTTTTACACTTTTAAACAGTCCATTTTAAATGAGCCTTGGCCCACAGGACAAGACAGTGCTTCTGGACCATGTTCACCTATGGCCTCCTTTTTGTATAATAGAGCTTTAGTTGGTATCTTTTACTTGACATCTGCAGATAGTACAGCGGACTGTGTTTACCGACAATGGTTTCTGGAAGTATTCCTCAGCCCATTTAGTAACGTCAGTGTTAAAATCATGGCCTTTGTTATGTTCTCTATGTTCTATTGTCAATAAAATATTGGCACATGCTATTTGAAAGTCTTTTAATTTTCATTTTAAATAATTAAAAAAAAACCTCTCAACATTTCCGGAAATTCAGGTTGTATGTGTCTGAGAAAATCTCATATATGGTGTTAACAAAGTTTTTTTTCTGTTTTTATTTGAGTTCCATAAGATGAGGCATGCTAGATCAGAACATTCTCTTGATGTTTACTGCAGAAACTATTTTTTATAAAAAGACGCATATCTTGTCATGCCCAGAAACACCCTTTAGCCATGACTTATTCACAATACAGCACAGACTCTCATACCTTATTGCTTACTCAAAAACACGTTACTGAACCCAAACCTTACATTGGTAATTTACATTAGAAAATAACAACACTGACCATAAAATGAAGCTCATACATATTTAATTGTGGCATAGGAGATTTATAAAATTGTCATGGTCAACACAAAGATACCTGAGCAAAAAAAAGCAAACAAAGAGAGAGAAAAAGAACAACTGAAGCTGTAAGATTAGGATGAGACACAGCAGTAAAAAGTCACTTTTTCTTCTCAACATGATGAGAAGCTTCTTCCTCCTCATCGTGTTCAGCAGGTGACTTCTCTGTCCTCCACTAACTCATCTTCCTTCGCTAATGGCAGTTGTTTTGTCAACTCTTCCTCTGCTTTCACCTTTTCCACCACCAACTCAAGTTGTTCTGCTACCTTTTCCTCTTCTGCTTTTACCTTTTCCACCGTTAACTCCAGTTGTTTTGCTACTTTTTCTTCTCCTGATTTCACCTCTTCTTCTGTTAACTCCAGTTGTTCTGATGCTTTTTCTTCTTCAGCTTTCACCTTTTCCACCTTTAACTCCAGTTGTTGTTCTACTCTCTCTTCTTCTGCTTTCAACTTTTCCACCTTTAACTCCAGTTGTTGTTCTACTCTCTCTTCTTCTGCTTTCAACTTTTCCACCTTTAACTCCAGTTGTTGTGTTACTCTCTCTTCTTCTGCTTTCACCTTTTCCACCTTTAACTCCAGTTTTTTTGTTACTCTCTCTTCTTCAGCTTTCACCTTTTCCACCTTTAACTCCAGTTGTTGTGCTACTCTCTCTTCTTCAGCTTTCACCTCTTTTACCGTTAACTTCTGTTGTTCTGCTAGCTTCTGTTGTTCTGCTTTCGCCTCTTCCACCACTAGCTCAAGTTGTTCTCTCAACTCCTGATCCTCCCCAGAAGCTTCCAGGTCATTGTGATTAGTAAGATTTTGCTCAAGTTCCCTCTGAGAGACCACTTCTCCGTCCACTATTTCTTGTGTGATGATGATGGCTTTCTTAAGTCCGACGGACGTAGGAGGAGGAGGAGCTGGAGACAGAAAGTAGACTGGAGATTAGAGTTAGTTTTTAGACATTTATGTAGCATAACGAAAAAACAAAAACAAAAAAAGAAGCTCTTACAAGCAAACAAATCATTAAGGTTCACCATAATGCATATATTAATTGAGAAAGCAACAATTTAATAAATATTACTTGGGTCATTCTATGAATCAGGTGCCTATTGCAGTTTGAGAAGGTAATTTTTTATATTTCAAAAATCCCATCAGACAAGTAATGGGTTTAAAAGTTAACCATCTCATGCTAAATGAACAAATTTTTATATATTCTGAGATATGATTATGTCTTTAGAACAGTAACAGTTTTAATTTGATTTGACAATTAGCATTATAAACTCATCAAGTTTTTGATGTTGATTGTTAATTTTACTTCAGTCATATATTTTTTTCAGAATTATAATTATAAAAAAAACCTTAAAATATAAATGTATAAACACTTGTTCAAAAGTCTGTGGCATTAAGATTTTTTTTTTTAAAGAAATCAGTATTTTTATTCAGCAAGTATGTGTAAATTTCTCAAAAATTATTTCAATAAAATCCTGAATACTGAAAAATAAATGTTTCAATGTTTCAAAATATTAAGAATTTTTCAACATGGATAATTTATTTATTTATTGTTTTGGAAATCAGCATATTAAAATTATTCTAAAAATTCAGCTTTGCATTTTATATATATATATATATATATATATATATATATATAAAACATTAATATTTATTTTACTTTCCTTAGTAAATGCATACATGCTAATAGAGCCCAAAAAAAAGAAAACAGCGGTGGCTAAAAAGGCACACAAATGGCACCTGTTTTCTAGAATGACCCTTTTGTTGTAACAAGTTTTAAAGATGATTGTCTTCAAACATATTTGCATGAGGTTAGCAGTGAGAAACATAAACAATGTGAGTGATGTGAGTGTATTTGGCCAGCGAGGGCTCAGGCAGCACTGTTTACTCATCTTTGTTACACAGTACAGCAGTGAGTGATGATTAGTATGAAGACAAGCTTGATGTGGGTTAGGCAAGCGTGTTTGTTAACTCATACTGACGATGCCTAAAATCTACACGACACGTCACGGCACTCACCTGCATACAACGCCTGCTCTAAAGAAAAATCCTCTCTGTGGAGGGAAGAGAAAACATGAGAGAGTGGCACAAAGAGGTGCTTTCATGGGAAATGATGCAACTAAATATTCAAGACTGGGGTGGATCGAAGCTGAGTGGTTTACTGAAAAACCCCACACTGAGTGAACATTTTTTTTGCATATAAGGGCCGAAACGTCCCCCTCATCATCTTTAAGTGGTGACTACTTCAAAGGAAAGAAGCTTGCTGGGACATGTTTCTCACAATCCTGTAGGGACAGAGTTTGTGCCGTGTGTTTGTTCCTTTAGAGTGACTTCACCATGGAAAGATAAGCTTAGTGCACGCTAGATTTGCATGCGCAGCTCACAAGGGAACATGCTAAAACAGTGATGTGCACACATTGCAGTCAGTGAACAAAATTGAAAGGGATGATTTCAAAATGAATGGAATAGTCCACTAAAAATGACAATTGTGTCATTATTTACATTCTAAACCTGGATGACTTTCTTTGTTCTGTGGAGCATAAATGAAGATATTTTGTTTCACTTCCCACTGACTTCCATTATATAAACAAAAAATAGAATTGAAGTCAATGGGAACCGAAAATGTTTGGTTACCAGATTTCTTCAAAACATGCAATAAACATGCATAAACATGCCTTTTGTGTTTGTTATTAACTACAACAAAACATTTCAACACACAGCAGTATTTATCTGCATATACTTTTTACTCAAAAAGTTAGACTTGTTTTCAATCATTAAGGATTATTGTGAATTATTATAATTTTTTTTTTTTTTTATCAGCTGTTCGGACTTTCATTCACTGCAGAGCAATATATAAATTGTCTAATCAAATTTTGACAGTAATTTCACATGACGAACAAAATCATATTGAATACATTGTGAATCTTTGATATTTTGTCCAGTTCTAATTTGATTCTTCATAAAGGCTTATAAAGGATTTGGCTTCAGTCTAAAAGAAAAACAACCGATTCAGCTCATCAAGGACTTGAGGCGATAAAGTGTCAAGGATGATTCTGGCATTGAGCTGGAATATGTTTTCCCCATCCATTTTTTTGATCACTGTTCACAAACTCATTATCTCTCTTTCATCTTACCTGTTTTTGTCCCCCTTGTCGTCAACAACACCCTCCAGGAGACGGTGATAGGTGGCGATCTCTGCCTCCAGTTTGGTTTTGAGGTTGAGCAGGGCCTCGTACTCGGCCGCCTGGCGCTCCACCTGTGCCCGCACCTGTCCCAGCTCTCCCTCCAGCTGCAGAATTCGAGAGTTGTACCCATTGACTTCGTGAGCATAACGTGCCTCTGTTTCATGCAGAGAATCCTCGAGGGATCGAATCTGCAAAGCACCAAGCAGAACAAGAAAGGTTTGGAAACATCTGAATTCACGTTTCTTATTATTTTAATAACTTTTTGTAATAAAACCTCTGTATGAAATTGACAGATATAAATGTTTAATTTTATTTTTTTGTTTAATGTTTAAAGAATTGACTATGTGGGTATTAATTGTATTATTTTATTATATTGCTTAATTTCATTATTTTTGTTTCACAAACAAGTTTGTCATATATTGAAAAAGATTTACATTATATTAAAATCCATTTGTGCAAGCAAAGCAAAAAGTAATAAAATACAAAAAAAAAGTCAAATTCTTGAAACTTAATCACCTCAAATCCTTAGCGATCTTTATTATATATTAGTGATATATTCACAATTTATATACAATTGCGAGTTATAAAGTCACAATTGCGATATAACGAGATATTGAGATATAAAGTCACATTTGCGAGTTATAAAGTCAGAATTGCGAGATAAAAAGTCACAATTGTGACATATAAAGTCACATTTGCGAGTTATAAAGTCAGGATTGCGAGATAAAAAGTCACAATTGTGACATATAAAGTCACATTTGCGAGTTATAAAGTTGCAATTGTGAGATATAAAGTCAGAATTGTGGGATATAGAGTCAGCATTGCGATATAACGAGATATTGAGATATAAAGTCACATTTGCGAGTTATAAAGTCAGAATTGCGAGATAAAAAGTCA
>JAUMHE010000056.1:19523120-19535814 GCA_032359235.1 Enteromius mattozi | reverse complement strand
CATTTGCGAGTTATAAAGTTGCAATTGTGAGATATAAAGTCAGAATTGTGGGATATAGAGTCAGCATTGCGATATAAATATAAAATATATAAACTTGCAATTCTGAGAATATATATCAGTCTTTTTTTCCACTCATAATTGGACTTTATAACTCAAAATTCTGACTTTACATCTCTCAATTCTGAGGAAAAAGGTCAGAATTGCGACTTTATTTCACAGAATTGTGAGTTATAAAGTCAGAATTCAGAGATATAAAAGTCAGACTTTAAAACTTGCCATTGGGAGTTTTTATCTCACAATTCTGAGAAAAAAAGGCAGAATTGTGAGATAAAAAGTCGGAATAACCTTTTTTAAAAAATATTTTTTCCATAGAAATGTGCTTCAAGCAAGTCCACAAAAATGATCTTGACAAAACAACCTCGATAAACCACAATATAAAAAAACAGCTTTTGTTTTTCCATGGTTAAAAAACACAGGAATAATGTGCAAGACACGCGTGTTTGAGCAGCTGAATCTGCTAGACGCCAAGTAAAATAAAGGAAAGTCTGGAAACACTTAAATGCATGAAATTAAATTAAATGCATGCATGGACAAATATGAATTCTTATTTTTTTTTGGATAACATTTAGTATATTTAATTAATTACTTTTTTATAATATTATTTCATTTTATTTTTACTATATTTTCAGTTTCCAGTATTTTTGTTTTCATTTGTGTTATATTATTCTAAAATGTGAGAAACAGTAATAAAGAAAGAGTAGGTGTGTCAAACCTTTTTGACTTTCAGCAATTACTTCTCTGCAGGTATGTGCTTCAGAAATTACCTTGACAAAAAAATCTTGACAAACCGCCATATAAAAATGGCCCCTGTTTTCCCATGGTTTAAAAAACACTTGGGTGCACAGGAATAATGTGTACATTGAATGAGATGACATGCATGCACAGAGACAGGCACTGAACATTTCGTGCAATCGCATTTCATAATCATTTAAACGATGCACACGTCTGCCAGGTGAGAGTGCTGACTGTGTAAAATGCTGAGTGATTTGTCAAGTGGATAATTTGTGTAATCTGTGTACCGTACCATGTTGTGCAGAGCCTGCAGGTCAATTTCTAGCGATTGTTTCTGCCTGCGCAGCTCGTTCAGCTCTGTCTTTCCTGACTGCAGAGCTTCTGTGTTCTGAGTGACCTCAGCTGTGATGTTGTCAAACTGGATAGAAAGGAACAAAGACAACAAGGGATTCAGCTCACATGACAATATAGTGCTGCCTTATAATTAGGCACAAAGCTCTCTTAAATAAAAGGCGCTTTTCACTTTCCCATAGGGTACAAAAGAAGGTCATAAGAATGCTTAACTTTCAGTCCTTAAGGGACACAATTATTATATGGGCTGTTGGATTTTTTAAAGTATTTTTTATGAGATGTGAATTTTTTCTCTTTCTAAATAGCTCTAAAACAGAAGGAGATATAAAAAGAATTCTAAATATGACTGACTTTGTTCTGATACCAGGCTTCGGTTTCCTCGCGACTCTTCTGCGCGGCTCGCTCGTACTGCGCGCGGATGTTATTAATGGTCTCATTGAGGTCTGCAGTGTTTTTAGTCTCCATTTGCACATTGACTTGGGAGTCGCTGATCTGGCTCTTCAGGTTGGCAACATCCTGTGAAATAAAATCATCAAGGGATTTAGTTATATGGATTATAATGGCAGCATAGCTGCTGCTTTAGAGCTGAGTTTGTTTAACGCTTGCCCTAAAGCATAGAAAAACCAGGCAGGTAGGGTGGGAAGATGTGTTGACAGTAGTTCAAATAATGATTTTATGGTGACCGCCCAATTTTTTTTTTCTTTTGGTAGACCTTAGTTCAGAAAGTATATATATATATAAAATATGGGGAATTAGCAAAATACTTCCCCTATTTATTTTATATAAATAAATAGAAAAGTAAAAAGTATATAAATGTATATTGCAATATATTTAGCATTGATTTCTCGGCTCAAACCAGATGAATCTATCCATCGAAGACATATATATTAATAACATAAATGTGTTTTACGTTTATTAAATATTAATATTAAATCATTTTATACAATTAAATATTAATATTAAATAATTAATAAATGTAATACATTTAGTTAATTTTTAATATATTTTTTCAAGTACTTTCAAGTAATTTTTAAAAATGATAATTATTATTTATTTTAGCTCCAAGAATTTTAATATTAAAATAATTTCAAGATAGATTTAGTTAAATTAATAAAGTTCAGTTTTTAAAGAATTTTAATATTTTCCAAGTAATTTAATATGAAAATAAGTATAATATATATATTTTTAATATTAATTGCTGTTGAAGTTATTTTAATCAGGTGTTTTAACATTACAATTGTTTAATATTAATTTATCAATATTAATCAATATTACATTCAATTTAATAAATTAAATGTATTAAAATATTATTTTTTAAACAATTTCCAATTATTTTTACATAAGGTATAAAATAACTGTTATAGTCAATTAATTCAAGTAATAATCATATGTGATGATGTTGTTATTATTATTAAATTATATATCAAAAAATTACAAGAAATTGCTGACTTCATTTACTTAAAGGTGAAATCACACCGCTTTATAATTTAGAGCAGTACATGAATTAGTAATGAATTAGATTTTACTTCTAGGACTGATGCTTGCTTTCGTTGCGCTCTGTTAACTTGCTAACTGCTGCTGCTGCTTGTGACTAGAAAGCTGTTTGTGGTCCAACAATGAGATTCAAACACAGATCAAACGAACCACCTAAACTAGTGCATCTAGGTTTGAGGTGTTGCTGTTTAATCTGTGTTGAATGGTGTGTTTAAGGCGTGTACCTCATCATGGCTCTTCTTCAGGAACGCCAGCTCTTCTCTCATAGACTCGATCTGACTCTCCAGCTGCATGCGGCCCATGTAAGTGTCGTCCAGCATCTTACGGAGTCGTGCCAGATCCTGCTCCACCCCTTGCCTCATGGCCTGCTCCGACTCAAACCTGCCCCGAGCGATTTACATCAGGCTACAGGGCGTGTGTCGTATTTACAGCAAACAGCACGGCAGCTCGGTGACTGCTTTGCATTTACACAATATGACATATCTGTATAGACTTTTTTTTTTTCCTAATATGAGAGTTTTTACCATTTTATCAGCGAATAAATAAACAAATAACTCACTTGACTTTGAAATCGTCTGCAGCCAGCCTCGCATTGTCTATCTGCAGGAAAAGTCTGGCATTGTCCATAGTCATTTCCTGGATCTGAGGGGTTGAGTTACAAACACAGACACAGGAGTTGATTTTTTTTTTTTTTTTACTTTTATTGTCAGACGTGTTAGACTAAATCATATAAAGTAATTAAATAATTTAATAAATTCAAAATAAATAAAACCTTTAATGCATATCTTTTTTAAATCATTATATTTCCTAAAAACTTTTTTTAAATGCATTTTGAAAGTCTTGACACATTACCAAAGCTGCTTCTTATACTAAAAACACTAACATTATTGTCTTTTGCGGCTTTTATCAAGATCACTCATGCAAAATGTATTTTTTTCTAAAATAAATAAAAATGCATTATGAAAAATAGTTCATGATAATTTACTAAATAAGTTCTACATTCAATTAATAATTCAATATCTTAATTAAAACTTTAAAGTTGCAACACATTATAAGCAAGTTGTTGAATATTGTTATCTATACAAGCTTAAATCACATACACAACCATAAACAAAGTTAAAATTGAATTTTTGACTTTTATTAGATGAATTGAAGCAAAAACATCAACAAGTTACCACCATACATATAAACTTACATCTCATGCATTTAAAGAAGTTGGAATTTAAACTTTTCAGAGGCATATTTGGCCAACATAATCCCTAAACTTTCATTTGTTTCATGATTTACCATTATT
The DNA here is from genome assembly GCA_032359235.1 of Enteromius mattozi. Classification (NCBI taxonomy): domain Eukaryota; kingdom Metazoa; phylum Chordata; class Actinopteri; order Cypriniformes; family Cyprinidae; genus Enteromius; species Enteromius mattozi. Next base: position 19,531,883 of record JAUMHE010000056.1, on the reverse strand, counting down.
CTAAAATAAGGAAAATAGTTATAGAATGAACAGGTGTTCAAACATTTGACTGTGTACTTTATGATCAAAAATGCATGCTTGAGTACTTAACAAAACCTTTTATTTGCTTACCTGGTTTCTCAGATCCGCAACGATCTTCTCATAGGCGCTCCAGTCTCTGCCGCTCTCAGCGCCTTTCCTCATCAGAGCCTCTTTAATTTGCTCCTCCAGGTGATTGTTGGAGTCCTCCAGGAGTCGCACCTTTGACAGATACCCCGCCAGACGGTCATTCAGACCCTTCATGGTCTCTTTATCATCAGCTTGGGCAAAAGTGCTGCTGTTGATCTGCACGATCGGACGCAGTGTGTTTGCCAGGTTCCCTATTGCAGATGAGGAAATGCCCCCAAACAAACTGCCCCTTGACCCCATGCTGCCAGACAGGCTTGAGCTGGAGAAACTCCTTGAAGGGCTCTTGAATGACATGGTGCGGTTAGAGGTGCCTTTGAGTGTGCTTGCAAGACGCGGTCTGCTGTTTTACCTGAGGCAGGTAGTGTGAGGGGGGTTTGGGAGCAGCTATATATAGACTCAGCGCTGTCTGGCGTGTTCAGATCTCTGCAGTGATTGGTCAGGGGGATGTAAGTCTACACCTGCTTGGATCTCATTTGTTTGCAAGTTCCCACAAATGATAAACAAGGATGTACTCTCAAACTACAATGAAAAAAATGAGTGTAGGGTTGACTTTAAAAGTATTTTACACTCAGAAATGATTGCTAATTGCTACATTTCTCTAATAATTACAAAAAAAAAAAAAAGAAAGAAAGAAGGAAAGAAAACAATCGAACAAAAACCACTGAATTAAACATCTGAAAAACAGATTTTTTTTTTTTTTTTCATCTTTTTATTTACAGCAAAAAATATTTCAGGCCACATGAAGAATTTGTGTGTGTTGCATGAGTACTACTGTTTATTTTACAGGTCCTGTCAAGAACACGCCCAGGTCATATTTCACCCTAATATTAAAAATAAGATTAGAAATTATTAGAAATAAGGTTTTGCTTTACCTTTTGTTACAACATGCCCCAATTGTAATGGCTAATGGGGCTAAAATGGCTAAAAGTTGTCACACTGGGCACCTATTATAAGCTTTTATCAAAATATAAAGCATGAAATAATAAATGGTCAATTAATATTGAAATGAATACATTTTACGTGTTTAAAATTCTATTTGAAAGGTGTATAGAAGCACATTGTTTATCTCACAAATCCAGTCCAGAAACAATATAATTTCACGAGTTCGCGCTTCCTCATCGAAACGAATAATAAAAGCATGTTTGGCGTGCTGTCCGGGGGCGAGCCGGTAGCTCGGCGGACTCCGAGCCCTAGGAGTATGAACCCTAGCGAGAGCAAAGCTCGGCGTCCGGCTCAAACCCTGCGTGCCACACATTGACCTTTTGTGACAACATGCCCCAATAGTAATAGCTAATGGGGTAAGTTGTCACACTGAGCACTAAACAACCTATTATGAGCTTTTTTTTAAAAAAAAAAAATCTAAATATAAACAGTAAAATAATAAAAATATTGGAAATAATACATTGTTTATCTCACAAATCCTGTCCAGAACACATCCACGTCATATTTCACTCTTCACCAGGTCAAATTTCACTTTCGATATATATATACACAGTGTATTTTGGTAAAAAATTAAAATAAAAATGTTTTCACCCTTACAGTTGAAAAACAATACAGTTCACTGAGCGCATATTGACCTTTTATGACCACATACTCCAATCGCAATAGCTTATGGGGTATGTTGTCACACTAGGAACTATGGAGTTCATTATAGGCTTTTCATCAAAATATAAATATTTGGAAATTAGCAAACATAAACAGTAAAAGAAACATAAAAAAAACAAAAAAACAAACAACAACAAAACACTGACACCACAGTTCAAGAATTCACTTCAGATCTGCCTTTATTATATGGCCAACTTGTGTCTGAAACTCTGATTTTGCTGTTCACCTTTTTGTTTACCAAATAATTAAAATGCATCTTATATATTTATAATAATCTTTAGAAGTACGTGATGCTATAATAATTTACATATTCTTATTATATTTTGTTATGTAAAATTATACAAATTGCTCGTGTGGCATTTCCACTCATGACCACATGAGGGCAGCAGAGACAGCTCGATATCTGTGCTACTCACAAGAACATTTCTATAGGAATCATGAAGGAGTGTGCTACAGACAGCCTACAGGATTCCTGTAGATACTGTACATATAAGGAACCAGCAGGAATATTTACATATATTTGCTCTGCCTTCAGATTTGTATTTTACACGCAGGTACACGCACTTTGGGGTCTGATCTTCTTAAATGAACAAGAAGTGAATAAAAAGTCTTACTTGGCAAAATCACGGCGACCCTAACGTTAACGTCGGAGATCTCTGATAACATGCAACCTCACGCAGTTTCACATTCATTTGCTGCTCTCTTTGACACAGATCTGTAGCTTCCCATGATAATTTAATGTGTTAGTAGCCTACAATTAAATATGTTTTATGAAAAGAGAAGTAGTTTAATAGTATGCAGTAGGACTACTGAATGTTTGACAAACCATTGTTGGCAAGTCATAAATGTCATAGGTCACAAATCGTTGTGGAAAAATCATGAGTAAACGAAACAACGGAGACTAAACAATATAGTAGAGCTTTAGCCTCACAACAATGATTAAGATTGGACTGTTGTGAACTGACAAACAACCTGGAAACCGGAAACAAATAAAACCCCTCCATCATGCCTATGTACATAGAGAGAAACTAATGCTCTCCTCAAAATATAGGGTCAGTGTATAAGAACATGCACGATTGTCCTTTGGGAATGAATCTGTTTGAATACAGACTGTTCTGCTCACTGAGAGAAAGCTTATCTCAGAGGTGTAGATCTAACAGCTGCAGACATTAAATCTATGTTAGTCTTGCATAAATCATTTCGACTCACAGATGCACTGGCCGGTCAAGAAGTGCTGTTTCTCAGAGAGATAAATTACATCTGACAACTTTTCCACTTGTTGATTCCTTGATTGTAATGAGCAAAAATCTCCATGTTCTTTTTTACTGTGTAAGAAACAATGATAACCGTAACCAAGAAAAATATGTGTTTAAATGATTAAAAAAAGAGGTTGTTTTGAACATTTAGAGAATGTGTTTATACATTTAAAAATCATATTTTTTTGCAAATGAAAATAATACTTTAGACTATCTCCTTCAGGGTGGATTGAAATAAGAATGAATAAATTATCAACATTTAAATTTTTTATTTCTTCAAGGTGAAGATCTGCTGAGCTTCAATCTGAAGCTGGAATGTTCTGAACTTGGAAACCCAGAGAAGCAGAGAGAAGGATAACATCCTGAATCTGACGAGCCTGCGTGAGGTTGCTGCCGCTTGCAATAAACATGATGGAGAGCAGAACAAACAGGGGAAAAAAAAGATGAGTATTGCATTTGGTCAAGTGTATCTGATTTTGATCTAGTTACCTTTTCAGTAAAATGCATGCATCCTTCTCTGATAAGTAAAAAAATCTGATTTGAAATTCAGATTTGTGGCTGCACTTATGCTTTTATTGATGAAAGCGCCTTTGCAATGGCTCTTATTGGATCTAGATTTCAGAATAAAAGGTCACAGCACAATAAATGGCCTGAATATATCTGACTAGTACATAGGGTACTCATGCTTTCTGTGCAGGTGGATTTTATGATGCAGATGAATATAAATAGTTCCCAACAGATGAAAGGAAACGGGTTTATTCATGGGGGAATCTCATAAAACCATATATCCTTTCTGGTCATCACCATTGGAAATGAAATAAATTAACTAAAGAAATTAAATTAAATATGAAAAAACAAAACAAAAAAAAAAACACATAATATAAAATATAATTTAAATGGTAAAATAAACATTTATTTATTTTTGTTGCATTTGTCTTGTGGTTCTGCATATTTAAATATTACAGTATGTTTTTACTAATTACAAATCATTATGTGAGACTGAAAATAATTCGGTGTCATATGCTCAAAGGTTTATTTTCATTTTTACTTTTAGTATGTGTTATTAAGAGATGTGCTATCATTTCATTGTCATAAATTAATTTTATATAACTTTTAAATTAGCAGCAGCACTGCTGTTTATTTTACCTAAAAGTAAATACATTAAAATACTTTTAAATTAAAAATGTAAAAAACAGACATACAGAAGTAGCTATCAGACATGCATTCTCACATTTGCACTTTTAATGAATCTGAATGTCTCTTGAACATTACTAAAAACATTGGGGTGGCGTTTATATAATGCTAATAGTGTATCTCATCTGTCATTCATATTTATAAACATACTGTGTCCTACACAGAAGTCCTTTCACAAAAGCAGGAGTGCTAGACAAAGAGCATTCTGATTGGTTTACTCAGCAAAATAAGCCAATCAGCTTTCAGTGTGGGCGGGCTTTTATTTATTTGCTCGGGACCGAAGAAGATATCAGTTCAGTCAGTGCAACCTACGAGACCTCCAACCCCCCCTCAAAAGAAAAAAAAAAAAAGAAAAGAAAAGGGACTCCCTGAAATGATTTTTTGCAGGTTGGGATGTCTGCAATGTCCAAAATCTTTCATACGTATTTAACAATTTTACTTGGTTAACAATCCACAAAGTTAGGACAATTATTTGTGGGACAATATTAACCTTAAAATATCAATTTCTAAATACAAGTTTAAGTTTTATGCTAAAATTGAATATTTGAGATCAAGAGTTCCAATCCTGTTCATGCATTTTTAAAAAAATTGGATTGTTTTTTTAAAACAGCTGAAAAAGTTACAACAGAACTCTGTTACTGGCAAGGAGGAAGAAAGATTTGTGTATCGGAAGTGCATTAGTATGTGTTAAAGAGTGTGTGGGTGAAAGGATGAGGGTGTGTTTGTGGGTTTTTTTTTTTCTTTTACACTTTTGACCTTCTTTAGCTTCTATTTCAAAACTGTGGGGAACAAAGAGTCAGACATTTAAGAGGTTAATTAAATACTTTTCTATTTATATAAATGCACATGTGACTAATGATCAACATTAGAGTGTGGCTGCCAATGTTTGTAGTGAACTTACTGAAATATTCTCAAGGGACTCGACATGTTTCACATTTTACCCTGCAACACAAACCATTAGGACAGCTCGATTTGTCTTTTTATCTCTTGTTTATAGTTACTTTGTGATTTTAGCTCTTTGTCTTGTGTCTCACACAGACAGTATGCAAACAATGTTCAAAAGACTTTGACTAGACTTTCTCCACTGTATCACTCAGCAGTTTCCCACCTTTATGTTCATGGGTTTGTCAGTGAAACGACCGTTTCTGGGAATCAGCGTATGAGAAGGATATTTCAAAACGCTCTTATCTCAGTTGCAAAAATATCTTACCACATCTGTGATCACATCCTAAACCACTGGTCGGTTTAAAGTTCCCATGATGGTTCATTTGTTTGCTGTATGACGTCAAAAGTGTGTCTCATTGTTAATACTTCATCACAGTGAAAAATGTTTTCATTATGAATGTTTAGTAAACTAATATGTTGTAGTCTACTGAATGTCCTCAATTTGTAATGACAGACAGACAGAGAGATAGATAGATAGATAGAAATGATAAATATAATTAATTTTATGTAATTAATAACTAAAACAAATTTTTGCACTCCACATTAGTTAACTAGATGACTTTATCTCAGTGACAAATCAGCACAGTTTGCAACAACAATGTAAAATACATCACAGAAAACGGAACATTTAAATATGCAAGGCATAACAAAATATATACAAGATAAACATATATACTGTATGTATGATTTTCAGTGACAGCACAAAACTCTGACAAAAGACGTTTTGTTCTTTTACACTACCATTCAAAAATGTGGGATCAGTAATTTTTTTAAATAAAATTGTTTACTTTTTTTCAGCAAAGATGCACGACATTGATCAAAAGTGACAATGAAGACCGTTCTAATGTTACAAAAGATTTCTTTTTCAACTAAATGCTGTTGTTTTGAACTGTCCATAAAATATATCCATAAAAATAGGAAACAGTACAAATGGTTTCAACATTGATGATAATAATACATGTTTCTTGAGCAGCAAACCAGATTAGAATGATTTCTGAAGGATCATGTGACACTGAAGACTGGAGTAATGATGCTTTGCATCACAGGAATAAATACATTTTGAATTGAATTCATATAGAAAACAGCTATTTGAAATTGTAACAATGTTTCACAATATTTAATGCATTTCATTCAAATAAAAAAACTTGAACCAACCCCAAACTTCTAAACAGTAGTGTACATTTTTAAAAATAAAGGTGCTTCACAATGCCATAGAATTACCTTTTTTTTGTCTAAATGGTTCCATAAAGATCCTTTAATATCTGAAGAGCCTTTCTGTTTCACAACATTTTCTTTGTAGCGACTGAAAGTTCTTCAGATTATAAAAAGGTAAGAGATAGGAATTCTGGTATCTGGTATTGACTGAATGGTAAACATAAAAGGTTCAGCATCGCTGTGAAGAACCTTTTAAGCACTTTTATTTTTAAAGTGCCCCTATTATGGTTATGAAAGTTTCATATTTTGGTTTTGGGAGGCCCCAACAACAGGTTGACAATTATTTTCATTTTCTTTTAACATGCATTTATATTCTTATATATAATTATAAATTTACGTTTTAAAAACAACCCATTTAAATGATTCACAGTTGACTATTTTGAGAGACAATGACTGTTTCTAAGAACGCAGATAACGGACTAGTGTTCTCGTGGCCTTGCGCTTCCTTGGAAGAACGATTTCAGAAGGACGCGATAACACAGCGCATCATTGCGAGAATTGCAGTACATCTGCGTTCTTGCTTAACTGACCGCATAGTCTCAGCATAAGCAGCGGCCAATAAACAATAAATACAACATAAAATTACAAATGTTATAACTTATTAAAACATTTGATAGTACTACAGATAGCCTATTACTTTCATATGATTGTAGATCATTGTTTTCATTCACTTAGAGCTGCATGAAAGCTCATTTTTAAAAATCCGTAATAGGGGCACTTTAATAGTGTATATTTCATGAAGTATTTAATGCACAGCAGATCTTTCATTTATACATTCAATTGGAACTATCTACTCACTGTCCACTAATCACAGTGCAATATCTCTGTTATTCTGTCCTCCTCTCCAGCGGTTTCTCAGTTTGAGCATCAGCCTGCTGATGGGCTCAGTGTACTGCTTGTTGGCCAGTCCCAGTATGAGGGGAATGATGGCCATGCTCCCGATTCCAGTACAGGACATTATGATGTATAGAGACGAGCTCGGCAAGCTCACCCCGGTCTGCAGCGCCGTCACGGACATGAGCTGGCAGATGATGTACGGCACCCAGCAGACCAGGAAAGTGAGGGACACGGCGGCCACGCATTTGGCGTAGCGCAGGTTAAGCTGCTGCTCGTGATCCGATGGCTGCTGCTGCTGCTGCTGCTGAAGGCGGTCCACGGCGCGGTGGAGCTTACGGATGTTCTGCAGCTGCTTGCGCGCGATCCACAACACCCGTCCCGTCATGGCTGCGATGGACAACATGGCCGGTAGCACCAGTCCGCACACTTCCATATAAATGAAGGCCTTGGGAAAAACCTGTTTGTAGGTGCAAACCTCATCCTCTTTGGAGGAGTTACGAGACGAGTCAGAGCTCTTGTTGGAAATGGGTTCAACCCAATTATTCCATCCAAAGGCGGGAAGCGATGCATACAGCAATGGAGGGAGCCAAACCGTCAGCAAAGCCAATGGGAAGCAGCGGTGAACCCAGAACTGGCTGTGGTGGAGCGGGCTGACGATGCACAGGTAGCGTTCGTAATGCACCATCACCAGATTGAAGAGGAACGACAGGAACAGAAAGTTGGGGAAGATGTACATCACCAAGCATTGCTTGAAATCCAGCTGCCGGTCGAGCGCCATGCGGGGAATGAAGGGCAGGGTGATGCCGGTGCACAGGTCGGCCACTAGCAGGCTCAAGAAGAAGTAGTTTGGGGTGTTGTGCAGCTGACGGTTGCAGGCGATGCCTATTATGATGAAGAGGTTGGAGAAGATGATGATCGAAGACAGCGGCACGGTCAGATAGAAGATCAACCTCTCTCTACTCAGCTTGTCGAGTGGATCCATGGTGGAGAGCTGTTTCCCACTGGACTAAACCAGATTAAACCTTCTCCATCCACTGTGAGGGTGAGTCATGGAAATATAAGAAATACATAGTAAACAGGCCTCGCTTAATATATCAGTTCAGTCCCTTGTGTGCATAATCATTCATCTCACAGCCCTACTGGCTTGTTTTACTTCTCTTTTAAGACAGAGTGAGAGTGAACATCTGACCCACTTGAAATGAATTAGAGGAATAGGACACACACACACACACACACAGTTAAAACTTTCTCATGATTTGCTCAGACTCATTTCATTCCAATACCATATGTTGTTGTTTATTTATGTGGAACAGAGTTATTTTAGTATCGTTAATGCTACCTTTATGTTTACTGAGATTTTGAATTAGTTTTTAAATATTTCATTTTTATTTAAACATTATTTTTGTATTTTAATTTTTCAGGGTTTAATGTTATTTTTAAGAATGTCTACTTAGTTTTATTTTTTACAAGTCTGTTTCAGTTTTAGTCATTTTAACTAAATTATATATATATATATATATATATATATATATATATATATATA
>JAUMHE010000056.1:19503143-19517405 GCA_032359235.1 Enteromius mattozi | reverse complement strand
AGGGTGCTTCTACTAAATACTGAGCAAAGGGTCTGAATACTTAGGACCATGTGATATTTCAGTTTTTCTTTTTTAATCTGCAAAAATGTCTACAATTCTGTGTTTTTCAGTCAATTTGGTGTGCTGTGTGTACCTTAATGAGGACAAAAAAGAACTTTGTTATATTGCAGCAAATGGCTGCAATATAACAAACAGTGAAAAATTTAAGGGGATCTGAATACTTTCCGTATCCACTGTGTGTGTATATATATATATATTTTATTGACTGAATTTTATTCAATCAATAAAAGAAATAAAGAAAGAAAGAAAGAAAGAAAGAAAGGAAAAAAAAGCCCATCGTAAATCTCTATATTCTGCCTCTGTATTGCTCCTTTTTTGTCATCTACCAGGCAGGCACATTTGTAAGTTAGTTCTTTAAAAAAAAAAAAGTAATAGGAAAATATACATTTCTTCTTTAAAGTTTAATATTTAGTAGTTGTACATTGTTTAAATCTGTGATGTTTATAATAATGGCTTAAATGCCACTCCAACATAATATGTCATGAAATATTAATAATCAAACTTTAGCTTTAAAAATGGCTACTGTCTTGTACAAATAGCATACAAGGTGTGAAACAATCAAAACATCAGCTGTCAGAAAAATTGGACAACATAGATACTGTGTGTGTTTTGGCCTCAGAAACCCCAGGAGCGCAAAGGTTGATGGTGTAGCCTCATAAAGCCTATTTTTCTTCCCAGTAGCTTTTTCAGCGGACCTCTGTAGTAAATATACGCCCAGAAGCTATAAAATGAGAAAAATGTTTAACCACAAATTTTATACATGCCAAATGCCACAGTGACAAGCATTAAGAGCAGGAAATAGGGTAAAGGCCAAACACTTCACGTCAGCCAAATGACTTTACCACGGCTTTTTGCAGTAGGATATATCCATTTGACAAACACAAAACTCTAGGTAATTACAATAAAAAACCCATCATACAAAGTATCCACGAGTGCAGAAACAATATATCCTACTGTTGTCTTTAAATCACATGTTGGCAGTGTGTACACCGCATGCTTCAATTATTTGTTAACTGTACTGTAATGTCTGTGTACTTCCCTGTACTGCATGTGGATCTTTACACATAATACAAACTCTGCTTTGATTTATTATTTTGTGGTTTTGTTTAATCTATTAATCGAGGCCTAGTTGGCTTTTGGCTGGTTACAAAATTAATACAAAATTTTTGTGATGATTTCACAGTCCTGCTTTTTCTGTGATTTAAAAGAAATAGTTCCCCCAAAAATTAAAATTAAATCTTAAACATAACTGATTTCTGTTTTTTAAAACATGCATTTTAAAACACAGTTGGGATTAATTTTCGACTTCACATACAAACGTAAGTAAACAGGCAGATTAAATTTGTCTTTATTTTAATGTGATACAAAATATTTTTGTCAGTAGGCTAATAGAAATATGATGTAAGACTGTAGTGTAAGCAAGTTTAAGCACGTTTAGTAAAAGTTTAAAATATAATAGTAAATAAGACAAAGGGAGACAATATTTAAATAAAATAATAATAATGGGAAGTATTTTTATTTTTTATTTGTATTATTTTATTTGCAAAAACTGTTGGAGCACTGATTGCTGCATGCACATGCAGCGTTGTCAAGGTAACTTTTGGTCCGTTAATCCCCTCATCAAGGGAGTTCCAAACGGGACAGAAATGCCTTAAACCCTTAAAAGAACACACTTCAAGGGAGTAGGGCATAGGTTTTGAATTAGCCCAATGACTCGATGTATGATGCAAGTTATGTCATACACAATAGGTCGAGGCAGATGTCAGTTATTTGTGTTATAATTCTAAAACTATAAATATTTTTCTTACAAAAAACCATGGATCTGCTTTAGAGGACATGTGATAACCCCCCAGAGGCATATAGGTTAGTTTTTCTGTCACAGTACTTGCGGATATATCCGTTTTACAGAGCTTCAAAATAATGGCCACTATTCACCAGTATTACCAAGCTTGGAGAAGCCAGGATACCTTTTGTAAAAAAACTCTGACTGTGTTCGTCTGAAAAAAGAAAGTCATATACACCTAGGATGGCTTCGGGGTGAGTAAAATATGCCGCAATTTTCATTTTTGGGTGAACTATTCCTTTAAATGATTATATATATTTTTTTATCAGTGCACTCTTATCAAATGTTACTTAAAAGTGCACTGATTGAGCATTTTAACATTTACAATATTTGGCATCAAAGGCAGTTTTGTGAAGGCACTGAGTTTAATGAGTGCACAACACCATCTAGTGGACAGTGGATGTTACAAACACATGGTCCAGTTGTACTTCACATTTATAAATATAGGCTAGATGGCTTTCTAAATGACTCGTTACATTCTGAAATTACATGTTAAAGAATTGTGAAATTTGAACACGTAGTGATCAGTTATCTTAATCTCATATAGCATATAATATGATCTTTTGTATTAATTAATGTTTGTTTTGGTAAAATCAACTAAAAAGCATCTACCATTTTGCCATCAAATCTTTGACATATCACATAGTCTTAAAAATAATAACAATAAATCAAATAATAGAGAAAATAATAATAATAACAAAAAATTATAAAAATATCAAGTAATGCTTTTTCAATTGATGTGCACATTTTCTTGAGCACTTAATTTAGAATTATAGCTAATGTGGAATATATGTAACTTATTTCTTAAAAAAGTAAAAATTCATTGAAAATTGATTTATCTCTGGACAATTTAAACGAACTAATGAATAACAAACATTTAAAAACAACAAGAATAAAAATAATATAAATAAATAAAATCACAACATCTAAAACATAAATTAACAAATATACATATACAATTTAACCTAAAATCATCAGTCTAAATGAATGAATACTTTACGAAAAATTGTAGTTTTCCATTGTCCATGTTTGTTGGTTGCATGTTTTTACTTTTTGGACAACAGAGGGCAGCCTTTGACTATATTTCAATTTAACTTTCAAAAAAAAACAAAAAAAACCTAACACAATTTCAGGTGATGCTACATGGTATTGTAAAATAAAATATAAATATATAACAAATAATGAGAGCTTCTCATATAAGCTAGCTGGGATCATTTATTAAGTCTTAATAAATATTAGAGACTGTGTTATGGACTTATTTTGTGATATTGATGAATGCATGTGCAATCCTGAGAAACTGTATTGCATTTTTATGGTTATTATGGCTCTGCTGAAAAGCTGAAGGGAAAACAAAACACAATATCCTAAAAGTTAAAGCCTGAATGACTTTGATTTTATCCATTAGTTAAATTTCGGCATTAATTAACAATAAGAAGAGGCAGCAGAAACAACATTGATTTTGAGTCTGAACGGCATTGTGTCTTAAGCACATTCCCAGTGTCCTCTTAAAAGGCTGCTTGTGCATCCATATAGAGCATGAGGCCCTGGCTATAACTGACCCCTTTGAAAGGGCTGCCAAATGTCGGCTTTGAGTCAAATTCCTCACATCGCTGCCGCCCATGGCTTTTGCGTTGGGATTAAAGGGATGATGGTTATTGCTGCAAAGCCCCTGGATTTTAAATGTCAGCTTTCTTAACACCAAACACAATTGTGTCTTAATGTCCACTCGTAACTTGAGCTTAACCTTTGACTGGCCGATTCCTGAATCTCTTTTTCTCAGATACTGCCTAAAAGTGGCATTAAAACAGCTAGATAGACTGTAACAGATCTGAACTGAGAACACACACATATATATATATATATATATATATACATAAATATATATATATCATCCCAATAGAGCTTTTCCAACTAAATTACTCTCTCCCTTTGTCTATTCATATGTTTCTAAAAACTTTGACTGATGAGGTAACATTCAGGGATTTTCCCCGAGAAGTGAAGTATTTCCTCCTCTTTTGTTAGACTTTGAGACAAATTAACTTGAGATTGTGTTCAGTGTGTTTGTTCATAAACTATAAAATCTATCTATCTATATATCTAAAATCAAATCAATACTTGTTAAAAAGTCTAAGCCGTTAATCAGAGGACAGAAGGCATGTAAGTAGATTGTAAACAACAGCAGTTTTGATCAAGCTGATCATTTAGAGGCCTCAGAAATGCGCATATTAAATATGATACAGCAGGCTTTATAGGGTTAAGTACATTTGTAGTTTGTATAATGGGAAACATAATTCATATGGTCAGAACAGAGGTCATTGATATTACATGAAAGCAGTGGGGATAAAACACATGCGACTGCTGAGCTGTGCAATGAGTTGAGTGTAATTCAGTCATCAGTTACAGGATCTTCTGATTCACGTCTGGATCAAATGGCACCCTGGGAATGTTGGGCAGTCACAGACGTCCCGTCTCAGCACCTGCGGATTTAAGTGACCGAGGAAACCCAGACATGAAAGCGGCACTGGCCCGACCCCGGATCTCTCTTCCACAGAGGCCTTTTGTGGTTCTCTGGCCCCTAGGAGTTCTGGCGATGGGCATCAGCCGGGTATTTCAGAATCATTTCCCTCTTTCCCTGTTCCCTCTCAGATTACAGCTAAGAAGAAAGCGGGAAAGTGTAAGTCTGAGGATTATATGTTCAAAAATATAATATTAGAGGAATAGTTCACTCAAGAATGTCATTTTGCTGAAAATGTACTCAGCCTCAAGCCATCCAAGATGTTTCTTCATGGGAACAGATTCAGAGAAATGAATGTAACACTTCAGTATATCACTCAACTATGGATCCTCTGCAGTGAATGGGTGCCGTCAGAAAGAGAGTCTAATCTGCTGATAAAAACATCACAATAGTTCACAAGTAATCCGCACCACTCCAGTTAATCAGTTTTAACTTTAAACTCTTGGTTCTGGACTGTTTTGGGCTGTTTGCTGGTAAAATGTTCTTGATCTGTGCATATTTCTCTCCTAATTTAGGTGGGATGACATTTTCGCTGAAGAAAAGTGAAAATTTATATATATATTTTAAATTTGAAGTTTGGGTGAACTATTCCTTTAAACTTAACAAATAATGTCCTGATACATTAAAGTACTTTGAAAAATATTGAATATTCAGAAATATTGTAACATGCTGAATTTTTTTTTATGTTTTTTTTAATTTTTTTTTTTACATTTGATCATATATATATATATATTTATATATATATATATATACAAATATATATATACACATATTTAATGCAAATTATGAAGGTCTGTATCTTGTTATATTAGTCTGATGTTTAATATTGTTCTAATATTGTTACAATACAATATTTAAATTAGAAATTAGAATTAGAGAATCACAGCAACAAATTATACTGTAAAAAAAAAAATAGAAAGTCATGAGAGTGACGTGACATAAACAACATTTTCCTTTATAAAAAAATGATTGTGGCTAGTTGTGGCCTAATGATTAGAGTTGGACTTTTAACCTTAAGGGTTGCGGGTTTGAGTCTCATGTCTGGCCTACATTGTGTGTGTGTGCGTTCACTTCTCACTGCTCTGTGTGTGTGCTCTTGAATTGGTAAAATGCAGAGCACAAATTCTGAGTATGGGACACCATACTTAGCCACACGTCACATCCTTTCCTTTAAAACGTCACATGAACCTCAGCTTAATGCTACCTAAGTTTGGCATTGAGGCACAATGCTTCTCTTGTAGCCAGTCTGCCCAAGGGATAGACAGCTTTCAAGTCCTATTGTTCTCCTACGGCACATTATCGGATTATCCCGATGCCAAATGAAGGGGAAGAGTGAAGAGTATTGCAGCAGGGCATGATGGGACATTATGTCAATGTGCTGGAACTCTTTAAGAGGAAAGAAGCCCAAGTCCATCAAACCAGATGCCCAAATGCATAACAGCCCCATTCCAAGATGATGTAGGATTCCAGAGAAAAGAACACGATGGAAAAATGCAAACTCTGTCTGCTCAAGACCCCAACACAAAACAAAACATGACGAGGCCTGTCATTCTCCACTGGTGTGGTATTACCATCCCTCGGAAAAGTCGAGCAAAAGAATGTACACAAAGATCAATGACAACAACTGCCAGCTGAACCTTCCCAAAACATGTCACGAGTAGAAATGAAAGGATTTTCCAAACTACATTTTCATCGCGCGGTGCAAAAAAAGGGAATATTGCCTGCAGGACCAACATACTGGCTCCAAAGCACCAACAATAACTAGGCAAAGGGCAAAGCTCATAGGTATTGTGGTCAGATAATGATTCCAGGGCCCTCTGAAATATGAGAACGTTACATAACCCGTTCTTTTAGAATATAATAGAATAATTACAGCAAATTAATATCTCGTATGACTAATCCGTCAGTGGTACTTTGTATATCACCTTTCTATATTCTTCCATCAGTGTGCAATAGTCTACTTTGCCACCCAAGACGCCTTTTATCTGGGACATAAAAGGTTCTGGAAGGTGTGAAAGAGTGAAAGCATGAAACACATGGTGCTGTACATTTTTTATGTGGTACAGCTATAACTAATCATTGAGTGTGAGGACTTAAATATGTTACAATTGTAAGACAACACAAAACAATGATACTGAAAAGCAGCCTATCTCCACTGCAATCTTTTTAGGGACCAGACCAGAAGATTGCTTTCAAGTTGTGGAATGTGAAGTTTTATCTATAGCATGTTTATTGCTTTGAAAACAGCATAAACGGGTATGATTCTCTCTCTCTCACACACGCACACACACATGCAAACACACAGCACTGGCTTATAAACACAGTATAGATACAGTCAGGATCGTATCATAAAATTAGGGTGTGGCTTAGTGGGAAAAACAAGAGTGTAGTTTCTATAGTTATAAAGGAAGAAAACACAAAAACATTGGAAAATCATTGTTTGTTTTTAAGCGTCATATAAAGTCAATAAAGAAAAAAAAAGTGGAATATTTTTGATATTTTCTGTTTATGTTATACATAATACAAATAAAAAAAGTTTTACCAGTTTTTGTGTATTGTGTATAGTGTTATATTATCCACATAATTATATTCGTCTAATTGCTGATGATGGTTATAGATCATTCACTACCAGTGATGTTTTAGGGTCAGAATTTTAATGTTTATAAAAATGAAGTCTCTTATTCTCACCAAGGCAGCATTTATTTGTTTAAATACAGTAAAATAATATGCTGACATATTATTACAATTTTATTCCAACTTTATTTTTCTTCTTTTTTTTTTTTTTACCTCCTAACATATTTTCTATTCTTTTCCCATACTTTCCATGCTGTTTATTATGTATATATATATATATATATATATATATATAAAACACTTGCATATTATAGCTCTTTTGTTGGTTTTGATTGCTCCTCACTTTTAAGTTGGATATAAGCATTTGCTAAATGACAAAATGTAAATTGCAATGCTGGATTTTCAGCATTATTACTCCAGCATTCAGTGTCACATGATCCTTCAGAAATCTTTTTAATATACTCATTTAATATGAACATTTCTTATGGTCACTGAAAAAGTTGTGCTGCCTGCTTAGTCATCCTCTTTTGCTGACTGCAGTATCATCGCAGGATCAAATTAACATGAAAACTCTTAGATGCATTTCAATAATAATACCCAATCTAAGTAATTACACTCAGGCACACTGCCAGTAAAGATAACTGGAACCGTCGATCAGAAACAGATAATCTACTGACCCAGAATCAAGCCAATACACAAATCATTTTACAGCTTTACTGTTTGTGCACTGCTGGTTTCCATGACAGCTCACACTGGAAAGTGGGTTATATGAGTATAGATGGTTATTTGCTTATCTTTAAAATCACATGCGGAAGTGCTGAGTTTAAAAAGTGTGATGTGTGAAAGTGTGAATCTTCAAAAACATACTACATAGTAAATGATTAAAAGAAAAAAGATCTTTTTTTTTTGTTTTGATGTGTTCCAGTCATTTTGACTTGGAGAATATTTTCTTTTTTTCCCTGAAAATGCTAGTTAATAATGGACAATTAACAAGCACCCCCTAATAATTATTGTGCTTTTTTGAATATTTATTCTCCACATTGTTAAAGTTGCAGTGTTCCCAGTCAAAAATTTCTTTCCTAAAAAATCTCTTTTTATGCTTTTTTTTTTATATATATATGTATATATATATTTTTTAAAGCAAATATCAGATCCAATCTTTTTATCAACTAGTTTTCTTTCAATTAGCACTAGTTTTGTATTTTTTTGGAACTGATTGGTCTCATTGATCTGAGCTTATGCACCCATTTTGAGTGAAAAAACATTATTTGTGGATAATTTTGGCAGTGTTTGATTAAAACAACTGTGGTGCATGATCTCAGATCAACAAGATTGAATCAAAGATTTGGTGATAATATACCATAATGAGAGATTTACAAGCAATTTTACTGTTCATTTTTGAGCAGATGCACCGGATTATCCAAAGTATTTTCAGCAAACCGAAAAACAAAACAAAAAAAACAACAACCCTGACACAATTCTCTCTTTATTAGTAATGATAAAATTTAGATGATGCAACAATAACAATGATAAAAGCACTAAAGGTATTTTCACTCTAGGTATTTACTGTCTTGGACGATCACACGAAAAAACACAGTCCGTTTTTATTTCTCTAAATTATCCCAATGTCATTCCTCGCAGTTAAGGAGCCTCAGCTGACCGTCTGAGCTTAACACTAATGGAATCGATGGTCAATTATAAAAAGACAGAGACAAATTGGACTCAGTAATGGGCTGAAAGAGGTGCTTTGATCCTTGACCTTGGCTATTGTGGCACTAATGTAGTTATCCTTCATTATGTTATACCACCTCTATGCTAAAATGGTACTTTTTCTTAAAAATGCCAACAACAGTAGAAAAACAAAACTCTACTGTTCAGCTCGAGCTGCCACAGAGCGAATAGACAGCCACAAAATGCCACACTCAGTACATTTTAAAAGAGGACATATTGCATAAGAACTGTTCGTGATGTCTTTCTGCGGATGATTTGTTTCAGAAGGATGAGTAAACTTTGGTCTTGGAAATTTGGTCTTGAGAGGACACAGAGTTGATGTAGCACTAAACAGACTCATAAAGTTTGGGCTTTGCTCCAAAGATAACACTCTCTCCAAACCATTATCTACTAACACTTCTATTTCAATCCACACAAACACTAAAAGCCATCATGTGCTCAGACATATTGCACGCTTGGCCATAACTAAAAGGTTTCAATTTCAGTCATATACACTTATGATCTTTACAGCAATATTGAGAAATGTCACAACGCATTTTATTCTCGAAATGAAACACTTAAATCCTTTAAAAAAGTGGTAAGGAATAAGGAGTGATTCATATGCTGCTAATTTGACATACAGAGCAAACAATATAGTCTGATTCTTAAACAAATGACTCTAGTGAATTGTTATTTTTTACATAACACTGGAATCAGTCTAAAAGTGTTTACATTGTGAATCAGTCTAATGACTCACTTAAACTGAATCTTTAAAATATCTAACTCACAATGAACCATGTTTTCTGTTATTTTAAGCCTGCTTTTGACAAATCTCACACAATGGAAGCAGTATGTGTTAGGAATCAAGAAGTAAAGAAGAAAAAACTATAGCAGAATGATGAAATGAAAAATTAAGAGTTAAAAGAATTACTTTCAACAATTTTGACACTATATAACCCATTTCCCATAAACCATTTTGATTCCATAGTTCAACAAGAAAATTCCCACTGCAGATCTAAAAAAACTCCCCAAATTAGTCGCAGAACAGAATACATGCAAACTCTCGAGGAAGGAAGTCATTATTTAAACTATTCCTTATCAGTCAATGCACTTCAGCCATTCATCTTGAACAAGCAAAGTCTTATAACAGCACAAACTCAAGCACTAAAGCTGCTAGGTATAAACTGAGTATGTGTCCACTCACATGCACTTTATGGCCAAAAGCTTTTACATGGTCCACTTTGCTTGCTGAATCAGTGATGTATTGATTCAGGGATTTAAATCGCCTATTAAGTACAATTAAAAAAAGTGCTTTTTCTGCTGGTAAAGGCGAACAAGGAGCACACATTTTTAATCATGACACTGTTTATCTCCTTTTGACCACTTAAGCAGCAATCAGCTTTCATTAAATCAGACAAGGCTGTGTTCTCCCAGCAAAATCCACTGTGTGCTTTTCCAAATATTGGTTATGATGTGGTATTCAAGTATGCTTAATATATTCATTCCTTCTCAAATACAAAGCAGACTCTTTAGTTTTAATTAGGTTCAGACACTGCTTAGGAACAATTAATAGGAAATCAAAGCTCTCTGTTTACTTTCTGAATGTATTTTTGTGTTACTGTGAATTAGTCATCTGTGCATGTTATTCCAAAGAGAAACATTGAATAACGTGCTACGAAATGGCTTTCTTTTTCAGCTGAAGTCACCAATCCCTTACATCAAACTGACTTCATTTTGGTAATTCTGGTGCAATGCGACCAATTCCAGAGTGATAAAATCAATTTTAACTTGGAAATACCTAAAAATACAGAACAAAAATTCTGAACTCTCAATTGACATCTGTTGTTGCAATCTAACTTTGCACTTTATAAAAAAATGTAGGAACAACTAAAACTACATGCATACAAAAATAAAATGTCTTTTTTATTAATAGCTGTTAGAGATATTCTGGCTGGCATCACAGGGTCTGAAGGTCATGTGTAACCCCATCACAAATGGCACATTAAGTTGGAATGCACACTGCAAATTCCAAGCCAAGATATTCTACCCTCTGAACCTTTAATTTTAATGTAGTAAATGAAAACAATGGCGGGATCAGTGACGGATCAGTAACTACGTGTACTGATTAAACATTGATTATTGCTTTGATCTCACCGCTTACAACTCTATTGACAACTAGAAAAGGAAAGTCCATAAAAACAAGCTGTGCCCTGCAAAGCCTTGCCTGCAAGTTAAAAATAGTTGGTAAAAAAATAGTAGACAAACAGACAGACAGACAGACAGAAAGATAAATAGATAGATAGACAGACAGACAGATAAAAAGGTAGTCAATACAGTGATAGGCAGACAAACAAAGAACCTAGATATTTTAGGCAATATAGAAATCCTGGAAATTGCACGTATGGTCACCCTAAGATAGATAGATAGATAGATAGATAGATAATCAATACAGCAATAGAAAGACAGACAGATAGAAAGAAAATCAATACAGTGATAGACAGACAGACAGACAGACAGATAGATAGACAGACAGATAGATAGATAGATAGATAATCTATACAGTGATAGACAGACAGATAGATAGATTAGGCTGACTAAATGTGCCATTTTCCCAGGACTTGCCAGGATTTCTTTTATTCAAAGTACCTCACCCTAAGATAGATAGATAGATAGATAGATAACACTTAATTTGACATTCAAGTGAATATAAAAAAAATGAAATAATTGTGCACTTTTTGGGTTTTCCTTCTCGTTGTTACTAAACTTTTGTGTGCACATTCGTAGGTAATGTAAAATGTCAACAGTGCTTGAAGCCACTAGAACTAAACAGGTAGACAGCAGATAGTGTGACTCGGGTGTAAAACCCACATGACTTAAACCCCTCTTGTACCTGCGCAGTTGTTCGCAATGCATCGCGCCGCACATTAAAGAGTAGCGGCCTGTGTTTACTCTGAACGCGTCGCGTTTCCTGCAGCTCTGGGAGCGTGCGCGCGAGCGAGCGACACTAAAGTTACACTTTGCAAACTTTTCCCCCTCACGCTCCAGTCCTTCCCACTACTTCAGTGCGTCATTCTGAATGGGAGTTCTGTGGTGAAAGAGAACATCGCGCGCGGAGACGCCGACGCTAATGGAATAACGCCCGTTGGATCTCTTTTGGGTTGAAATGCCCGTGAGCGTTTGATCACAGCTCATACCTGCAGTGCTGACCTTCAGGAGGAGTAATCCCGAGAACGCTCGCGTTGAATGGGTCGTAAGGACGCTCACCTGAACCTGTCTGGATGGGATGCACCGTGAGCTTCATCTGCTGTGAAGACGATTTTCTGCAGATGCCTTTGGATCAGCATGTGGAGAAAAAGAAAGAAGAAAAGAGGCTCTTATCTAAGGTAGGACGCACATGGGTTCATATCTTCATCGAAGGTTCTTGAAGTTGCGCTGTGAACTTGACAGTAAAGCTGTAACAGTATTTTTACGTTTGTCCCTCTCTCTTAGTAAAATCAATCACGTTTTACTTGGTATGTTATTTATTTTATATTATTTTATTTGGTAAATGATACATGCACCACCAGTCAAAAGTTTGGACACACCTACTTTTTATGTAGTGACCAAACAAATTAAACTGTCTTGGCAAAATCTTAGCCAACTTCTTAAGATGCCACCTGTGATTTTTCCATTATTCAGGTTTTCAGGGTCAGATATTGAGCAGAACTTGGGGGGAAAATGCTACCAAAAGTGATACAGTCCCAGATATTTTAAAAGTGGGGGCACAAAAAACAAACAACAAATAAATCATTAGTCAATTTATTTTTGCTATAGCCTATTTCATAATTTGTTTTTCATTTTACTTAAAGCAGCTTTTATCTTGGATGCTTATGTGTTTTATAAATAACACCAAATATTATTCAATATTTTATTAACTTTCTTGATGACATTAATACTGATCCTTAATAAATACATTTCTGACACTGGTGACCACCATGTATGCTTGCAACAGTTGACTGCTTTTCCGTCAATATCTGGTCTAATATCTTACATTTTGGATGGGTGCAATTTAAAACTCATTTAAAGTATTTAAGCATACGCCTTCAAAGATCAAAAGACAGTCAAGCGTGTCTAAACTTTTGTTTGGTAGTGTGTTTAATGTGTTGACAGATGTTAGATTGTATCAACAGCCCCACCTATACAGTTATGTATGAAAAACAAACCCAGAATCATCTGTTCAGACCTTACAGGGTAACAGGGTAAACACGGTCTCTTACATGACCAGACAGTGAGAAATCAGGGCAAACCCAAGACTAAGCGTAGACAATACTGTTCTGTTCACATTTGGATCAATGAATGAGTTGCATCATTGCACAGTTTAATTACGGATGGAATCCAGATTGGAAATTTGTGCATTCTCGTATATTTATAAATTCTATTGTTTGTATAAAAAAAGGTTTTTTTTTTGATTTCATTATATTATTTCACATACTGAATGTATCATCTTTATAGTTCAGATGATTTTGAAAAATATGTTTATGTATTTCAAAGCTATCAGTTCATGTGATGTTTTCATAACCAAATGATTGGTTATATGTATATTATTTTATATTTATGACAAAAAAAAATTTGTTGGTACTTGAAATATGCACTACCTATGTGGACACATCTAATTTTTGTGTAGTAACCAAACATATCAACCTTTAAAGTCTGGGATTTAAAAAAAAAAGTATTGATATTTTTCAGGGTCAGACATTAACCAGAACTTGAGGGGAAATGCCACCAAAAGTGATAAAAATGAAATAAATAAAATTAGATATTTTTTAAAGTGGGGGCAAAAAAAAAAAAAAAGATAATAAAATAAAAAAATTAAATATAAATAAGTAAATAAAAGTGCATCCATATACACTGCTCAAAGAAATAAAGGGAACACTAAAATAACACATCCTAGATCTGAATGAATGAAATATTCTTATTAAATACTTTGTTCTTTACATAGTTGAATGTGCTGACAACAAAATCACAGAAAAATGATCAATAGAAATCAAATTTATTAACCCATGGAGGTCTGGATTTGGAGTGGAAAAACACACTACAGGCTGATCCAACTTTGATGCAATGTCCTTAAAACAAGTCAAAATGAGGCTCAGTAATGTGTGTGGCCTCTACGTGCCTTTATGACCTCCCTAGGTCACCGTGATTTTGCCAAGAAAGACTTGATCCTGGATCAACATTACTGTCCAAAAGTATAAACTTATCCCAATCCTTACCCTTAAGCCTACCCCTACCCAAAATTTATGCCTAAAATCAGTGGGAAATGATAGCTGATTAACAAGGGTGTTTTAGCCTTATAACCATGATTATAAGCCTAAAACAGATATTTCCAGAAAAATTATTCCTCAATTCTGATTGGTTGATTGGAATATTGTTCCAGGATCAACAAGGATGTTGATCCAGGACCATCTTGTACTTGGTGAAATCACGCTCACCAACCTCCCTACAATGCCTGGGCATGCTCCTGATGAGGTGACGGATGGTCTCCTGAGGGATCTCCTCCCAGACCTGGACTAAAGCATCCGCC
>JAUMHE010000056.1:19479892-19492289 GCA_032359235.1 Enteromius mattozi | reverse complement strand
AATTGTGAAAGTTTAATAAACATTTAAGTCCAAAACATGCAACCAAATACAGCTAGTGGATTGTGCACTTTTATTCTGACAACTCATTAGTTTACTGTCTTTGAAAAATATCGGTTCGGGCATCTAAAATATCGGTTTGGGCATCATCATAAAAATCTATTTTTGCCTTATCCTTTAGAAAGGTTGATTATACATCTTTTTTAGTACTCAAACATGTAGAAAAAATAGTTCATCCTTAACAAATTGACTGTTATTTTTTATATTGTAATATTTGGTAGCTAGTTTTTGTAACTATCCTTGACCTAACCTGCGGTACACAGCATTAGCTGATTGTCTGTTTAATAATATGAGACATAATAAGGGCTCTTTATAATCCATTATGCAAAATAGTATTGTTTTTGTGTTATATTTTTGTTTTTTTGGTAAGAACAAGGATCTTTAAGTAGAATTGGAACAAATCCATTACAACTAGTTCAGTGCTATACTGGTTAACTTGTCATTTCGACAGAAGTCACACACACTTGTGAGAATCCCCAAAACGGGTGAGAAAAGCCACTTTTCATGCTTAATGATGGCGAAAAAGGGCTGAATAGATTCCAGCCAAACCAGATTCTCTTAAAGTGCATTTCTTAAAGGGAAGTTCAGATCCTGAATGTATTTCGCTGTGCCTGTTGCAAATTCAAAAGCAGATAATAAAGGGCATCTGATAATGTTTCATTAAATTACCTCTAAGATCCTCTAAGGTTTAGTTGACTTTTAGATCACAGAATGACAAATACATGTGCTAGTGTTACACATGAGAGTGATGTTTGAGGTGCTGTAAGTGCAGGGAATGGCCACACAAAGGACTGTACGCTTCACATTACTTCATAACTTCACTGAAGGCCTGCGAGAAAGAGAGCGATTCCAGGATATCGTTTTTCCAATTTCCCAATGTTCACGCTTGACTTCAGCAGAAGAAAATTATAGGTCAGTTGACGTCAAATTCTTGACAGTCCATTGAAATCGGAGAAAGGGGTTTACACATAGTTATATTCACAGCAGAAAAAATCAGGGTTGTCAGTTAAAATTTTATCAAATATTACATATGCTGATCAGTAAACCAATATTTGGTTAGAAAAGCTCCAATTAAATCTGGGGTTCATTGAAAATAATGGTGTTCATTAAATCATAGTGTTAATTGAAAAAAAAAATATATATATTATTTATTTATTTATTTTTTTAAAAATTGTATTTAACCACTGTTTATTTTATAATGCTAGTTAAGCTCTGAAAAAGTTCTTCTGAGCCCTGCTTTGCACGTCACAAGATTGCTATTTTATTTTATTTAAAAAAAAAAAAAAAAAAATGTAATAAATAATTGCAATAAATTAAAGTGTTAAATTGTGAAAACCCTCAAAGCATCCCATCCCAATTCAGGTTTGCAGGGTACTACATGCAGTGTAAGTCTCATGAATGGGATGGTCAGATATTTCTTTCAGAGTCTGGCTTTCAGGACATTACAGACCCACTGATGCAGAAAGCGCTTCACAAAGATTCTGTCAACAGAAGATAATGGAGTACAAAAGACTTTAATACAGTCACTTAAAGCTACTTTAATGCAGCGCGGGCATCGCTTTGAGGATGAAATGACAGTCCACATGATAGATTAAGGGTTAAGGGCAACAGTATTTTTTTCCCAGAGTTCCGCTTGCGTGCTCTCTTTGTGGGGCATAACAAGGCTTGTCTGACTTAAACACCTCTTTTGGCCCAAGCATGGTTGCACGGGATGGACAAAATGTAGATTCTACACCATCGCTTTCTACTTGGCTCTGTCTTTTTGTCTGTTGATGAATGTGGCTTTTATGCTGGATTTTTGTTGACACTTTCCTGCTGGAGGGATTTTCTTGTCGGCTTTCTAATACTTGGCAAAGAGCTGTGTCAATCGCACTTGGCAACCAGGAACTCCTAGGACGTCCTGCTCTTCTGCTTTTGTGGCTTCTCAAAGGCCTGTGAGGAGATAGACAGGGTGCGATACTCTCGTTTGGACCGATATTCCCCAGTGTTGATGTTAGATATTGCCCAGTTCTAGATCCTTCTTGTTTTCATATAGAGGAGATTACTGTTGAGTTATGAGGTAATTATATAGGCATGGCCATCCAGGTTGGTCTTCTGTGTTTTTAACTCTGGGAGAGGGTTGTTTTCCTCATGGATTGTAATATATCCCTTGGTCTGACATGCTGCATTTACTCTGAATGCGCACAGGAAGAAAGCCCCACTTTTTTCTCTCCATGCCAAATGTTGTAACAAGCCAAGGCAGATAATTTTAGTTGACTTGCACGAACTGTTTTTAAAGGATAAGTTTGCAGACTTCCACATTCCGGAAAAGAGGAAAGTATGTACAGTGGAATTTCGAATCCTAGTGGAGAAATACCAAGAATAAGTGATAGAATCTTATCCAAACATTATTAATTTTGACTTTTCCACCAAACTGCATTAAAATATGTATCAGATATAGATATACAGAAATACTTTTTTTTTTTTTTTTTTGGTTTTCTATTAATTTGTAGGTATTTATGTATATTTTTATATATTTTCATTTTTAAATCATTATAGTTATTTTAGATTTATATTTATTTTTATAATGTTATTAATGTGGTGCTTTTTAAAATATTACTGTATATGTGAAGTTTCACATGCCTTGATTTACAAGACTTACAAGACAATAACAGTATGTTGCAGTTTAAGTTTTTTTTTTTTTATTAATTTTTATACGTTTATATTAATTTGCACGCATTTATATTAAATGTATATTATGTTTTATATTTAATATAGATTGTTATTATGTTAATAATGTAACTTTTTAATACTATTTGTTAAAGTAATTATATAATTTGAACTTTCACAAACCTAAAGTACACAACTTTATTTCTAGATGAACAACACTGAAAGTAATACATTGCAGTTCAGTAAGTTATGTTTTTAAATATTAATGTTATGTACAGTATATTATATATATACA
The DNA here is from genome assembly GCA_032359235.1 of Enteromius mattozi. Taxonomy (NCBI): domain Eukaryota; kingdom Metazoa; phylum Chordata; class Actinopteri; order Cypriniformes; family Cyprinidae; genus Enteromius; species Enteromius mattozi. Next base: position 19,489,288 of record JAUMHE010000056.1, on the reverse strand, counting down.
GATATTCATGTATATATTTTTTGTTAATTATTATAAATGTTTCATATTTTTAATATTTTTGTTTATTTCTAGAGTGGTAATAATGTCACAATTCTTTTTTGGGAGGGAGGCGGAGTGTGTAATGAGACAAGTGATACAAGTTTCACAAAAGATGGACAACAAAAAAGTACTTGCTAAAAAGAATGTGTTGCAGTTGATTAAGTGAGCCACATGTTGATTCTGATTCAGTAAGTTAATTCAGTGAAGGATTCAGACCCGTGAATCATTTTGATTGATTCATTAAAAGAGTCATCTAATAAAAATCACTTACTAAATAATCAAACTACATTCATGTTTTGGACTCATGGAAACATATGGAAAGACTTGTTTGCAGTTATTTTGAAAGGTTTTTCGTAGCTGAATGGACTTGTTCTGGGAAGACTGAACTGAGATTACTCAAACTGAATCAAGTTTCATGCAGGGCAGAAGGAAAGCACAAGTGTGCCACACCTCTGTAATTAAAACACATGTTTCGTGTTGTCATCCTGATGTCTCTTTATAGTCCCAACATGTTGCTCTGTATGTAACGTGATCCAAAGCATCTGGATTCTCTGATCACTCTAAGCTTGTGAGGATATCTCGCATTCAGAATCACAAAGCAATGCATTGTTCGTTGGTCAGTTGTCAATCTCTAAGTCTGTGTAATAATGTACCTTCAGGAACTCAGAGAAGGTTGATAAATGCATGGCATCCCTAGTAAAAGAAAATATATATATATATATATTTATTTCATACTAAGTATGGTTCAAATCTATTAACATATTTACTGACAGATAAATTGAGCGCTACTGATATACATTTTTTTTTAAATTAAGGTTTATTTGGAGTATTACTTGTGCACAATGCATATTTCTTGTTAATAAGCCTAAAATCCGTGTTTGTCATTTTAATGAGGATTGTGTAATATTGCCCTTTAAATGCAGAATATTTAAAGTGTACCTAAAGTATACTTGCAATAGTTCCACTTTAGCACAAATAAATATACTGAGTATGTCTTTAATTGGGCTTCAGCTTTACTTCCACACTATTAAAGTGCATTAAGTACAAAATAAGTAGTTCCAGTTTAGCAGACTTTAAGTGTACCAGTTTAGTATACTAAAAGTACAATTGCATGGCATTTTTTCAAGTACATAAATATGAAAATGTATTTGTAGTATACTGAGCATTAAATAAATATAATTCAAATACATTTAAGTATATTTATTTTTCACTAGGGATCAGATTAAGATTAAAATGAATATATTATAACACATTAAATATTTGCAATACATTTTTAAATGGAAAAATAAAAGTGTTAAAACAAGAAAATGTTTTATTTTCAAAAATTTATATTTTGAGCTTCATTCATTAATTCATTCAATGTTAACACTAAGTTAACGTTAAGGAAAATAACCTATTAACTCATTATTGATTGCAATTTTCTTTCAGAGCATATTAAAGTACATTGGAAATAATCTTAAATATATTAGTACTTGACATTGTATATTAAAATGACTATAACATAACTTATATTAAATATGAATTAAACATTTGTAAATATATTCTTTTTATTTATATAAACAATTCAAGTAGAATATTTAAATTAGAATAATTTTTTGTATTTTATGTAATAATTTAAAAAAAATTGTGACTTTTAGAGAGTTGCATTTCTTTATTTAGGATGACATATCAGCATACTTTTTAAGAACTTATATATATCGGAGCTGCCTCAGAGTAAATGTTGAGTGCAGTATTCACTCAACACTGATGTCTGATGAATCGGAACACAAGAGATTGTCAAAATAATGTTACAGTCCATCTGAAAATTACAAAGCGGCCCTTTTTAACACACATTTTTGTATAATTTCTGACTTTCAGTAGTAAAATATGTTCAAGCTAAAAATGAAGTCAAGATATGCTTAATATTGCATTCTGTATTATGCTTATTGTGAGTTCATACCTTACTTTTTCTATCCCAGGCTATCTGGAGATGATAAAGAATATGGTCTGTGGTAAAAGCATTAGTTTGGATGCAGACATGTGCACGGCTGTTGATGCCAGACAGACAGATTATTTGTATTGTTTTATAACACCTATTCAGGTGTGTTTTACACCTGTGTGCCTTTGATCCAACACTTTTGTGAGTGATAAAAGAGCTTATCAGGCTGTGTGAGTCTAATGCTCAGCTCAAGTCAACAGCCAAACGCTGGTGTGTCAGTGCCTTTTCACTCTGCAGTAAAAGTAAATCTACTACACTGCCTGAATATGAACATAATACAGACTGATAATGCACACTGTGTACTTCAGTTCAGCAGAATTATCTGTTTAGAAATGACCTTCACCTCAACTCTGGTTGGTTTTTTGACATCAAAGCAAAAAAGTAAAACAATTCCCCTAAATAGTGGTAAAAATTCACAATTGTGAGAATTGTTAAAATGTACTTTTGTGTTATAATTTACTGTTATTATACTATTATTTTATTATCTAAAATAGTTTCAGAATATATTTCTTTGGATCTATTAGGTTTTTTCTTTCTTTCTTTCCTTCCTTTTTATAAAACAATTTCTCTTTTGAATCTGTTGGTTTTATAAAATGAATTACATTTTTAATAGCCGTCCTTACCTTTTTTCTTGTTATTTAATTTAATATTTTTTTATTTTATTAGAGATTTTTTCTTGTTGCTTCTGTTGGATCTTTTATTTATTTATTTATTTATTTATTTTTCTTACTCCATGATATACTTGTTGGCTCTTACTGGCTCTTGTTTTTTTTTTGTTTTTTTAATTTTGTTTAATTTAATTTGGTTTCATTTTATTTCTTGTTACTGCTGTTGAATTTGTTTTCTTTTTTTCTTTTTGGCGCTTCAATTGCTTTTTTTCTTTTTACATCTAATAAAATACAGTAAAGATGTAGGCTGTTGAGATTAATTAGTACATTTGCCTTATCAAGGCCATATCAAGGCTAATGAAAGTATTTAATTTCCTTACCCATTTAGCCTGATATTGACCTTCCTATCATTTCATGTAAGATCTGTAGGATATTTATGATGTGATGAAGGTCGTATCTGCTGACGAGCACTATCAGTGTTGACTGTTATCTGTTCAGATTCACTGAATGTCACCTTCAGCTTTCAGCTTTACGTTTGTGTCTTTGGGCCAAACACGTGAGTTCAGAGCGGGCCTTTAATTTCCCTCGGCTGATGGTCATTATTGAGCAAGAGCAGATGAGGCCTGTGGGTTTGTATGGAAACAAGTAGCAATGATAATAACGTTAAATGTAGGAGATCTGCTTTGCTAATTTCAGTTAACAAGTGTCATGCATGCTTTCTTCTGTGTTTTTCATTGGTCTTAGAGGCCCATGGTGTGTTTTACATAGAGATTTTGTTCATCCTCAGGTGTATGGTGGTGTTTATCTGATGTTTACAGACTTCAAAGTTATCCAGCAATCAAACAAAATAAACTGAGCTTCATTCCAGCTTTTTTTGTGCTGCCACAGACAGTCAAAACAGCCGATGAGAGATGTCTTCCTCTCATCCCTTTTTCTTAAGAGATTTCTGAATTTCAGTTCAGGCGACACTGTTAATTTTGGGTCTTTACTAACATACAGATTTATTTATTTATTATTAGTATTGTTATTATTATTATTATTATTTTTTTAATGAGCTCATGTGATTTTAACTAATAACTAATTTAACAATTATGTGAACATACATAAGTCATACGTCTTAGTGTTTAGAGCTCAACAGGTACTGCATAACAGGAATGATCCATGAATGATGTCTGTCATCCAGAAGCATTAACAGTCAGGCATTAACAAGCTGCGGCAAACCTCACTGCTGTTCCATCTAAAGCAGTCACAAGGCTAAAAACAGCATCCTGTGTGGTTTAACAATCACAGCTACTGCGTGTGTGTGTGTGTGTCTGCCAGGCAGTAGCCGATGACACTGAGGTGAGGAGTGACAGAGAAGCAGGTGGTGAAAGCTGATGATTATATGTTTTTGTTGTGTGATCCGTGAAAGAGATCAGGCAGAAGTTGCTCCTCCTTACTGCAGTCTGACCAAACAATTAGCAACACACACCGCGAAGAATGAACTCTACGTCATTATTACATCATAATGGAAACAAAATGCGTCTCATGTTGTCCATCAGTGCAGCTGAACAGGTGTTTAATTCTAAGCTGATTAGTTGTTTGACTTCGTCAGAGCTGATTTCTGTGTGCCAGATGTTTTTTCTTCTTTAGACCTTCACGCTGAGATGCTTTTGATCTGATGGTTTACACTGGGAACGCTTGAGGTAAATAGTTTGGAAATTGCTGATGTCAGTGTTTGCATAATGCCTGCATGTATGGGAACCAGTAAAGTTTTTAAAGATGATTTTTTTTCTTCAGACAATAGTACATTAGTCGCTGGCCACAAGGTGGAGGTATTGTTAAAACAAAGTACTATTACCATAGTAATGGTCAAGATTCAAAGCCAGTGTGAGTGATTTCTTGAACTGATAGCATTTCGTTGAATGATAAATCATATATCATGCTACACACGCTAATACATCTACTAATAAATATGCAAATACATATTCATATATTTTAATATAATAAATATACTTATATATCATAGCATTGTATTATGTAATTAATATATTATTTAATTGTCATAATTATTTTAATATACTTTAAAATATATATACTTATAAAAATCATTATAATACTAATTATTATTATTATAATTCTAAGTTTGGATAATCACTCAGATATTTAATATATTATTTATTTAACTGATTCTTTTTCATTTATTATTTGGTGACCATTTAATAATATTCAACAGTAGTAATAATAATAATAACAATAATAATAATATATTAAACAACAACAACAGTTACAACAACAATAATGTTATTTTGTTGTTGTTGTTATTGTTGTTGTTATTATTATTATTATTAAATTTACATTATTAAATTATACACACACACACACACACACTTTATTCATAATTATTAACTTTTTAAAATTATATTATTATTGTTATAATATTATTCATGCATTATATATTAATATTTATAATTGTTGTTGTTACTATTATTATTATATTTACATTATTATATCTATATCTATAGATACAAACACACACACACACTTTATAATTATTATTACTGTTAATTAATATATCAATAATATTATTATTGTAAAATCTATAATAATATTCCTGAATTATATTATAATTATATATACACACACACACACTTATTACTATTACTATTATTATTATTATTATTATTAATTGTTTATTATTATTATTATTATTATTATTATTATTATTATTATTATTGTAAAAATAATTTAATAATATTATTCATGAATCCATTATTTAATACTAATAGGGGTGTGACGAGACACTTATCCCACGAGATGAAACCAGACACTGGGTTCACGAGAACGAGACGAGACGAGATTTTTATTATTTATTTTTTTTTATTCAACAAAAAAATTCCAAAAAAATCTAGGTGCATTTTGTAATCAACTTTTTGAAATTAAACTATTCTAATGAATTACATGCAGTAATAAACAACATGAACACTGCAAAATATTTGGCCACAAACTGACAGGCAAGTAATTAACAATAAATAATTTTTTTTTTAAATAGTATAAATAAATAAAAACAAATAACACAAATATTCCTTTAAAAGCAGGTTAAGCGATTTTTTCAAAAAAGCTTCAGAAAACAAAGTCGGGCCGAATACCTAAACAAACTTGTCTACAGCAAACGCCGCACCAGCTTAAAGGCCAAAGTATACTTGGGCCATCTGCATTACGTCATTTTCGTCATCAGGAGGGCTCGCAGACAGCCGTGCACCCTGTCCGCCCTGCAGGCAATAGGTTTGTTTGAGATGAGCAAAATCTGCACAGAACCGATCACCGCGAGATGCATGCCGGTTATAAAAGTGACGGCGAGGCGGCTGTGTCAGATTGAGCAGTCGAGCGCAGTTGCTCTCCACCGACTGCGCTGACCAAAAGCACGATGGGAAACGACTGACTGACGACACAGCTTCATGCTCATTGGTTCGGACAACCGTGATGCTGTGTTCTTATCTAAAATGTTTTGTTTTTTTATCTGATTTCATGTGATTATGTATTTAAATTATGCATGCATATTTCCAAAAACTATGAGTGCAATCTCTGTGTGAGAAATGTAATTGTTGTAATATTTCTATTAAAAGAAATAAAATACATGTTTATATTAAAGTAGAAATGGACGATAAATACGCATTTCGTATGGAATTAAATGGAATGCACTTTGAGTGTCTTGTTCGTCATATTTATATTCATATTAAAGCAACAGAACTGAAATTATATCAAGTTTATCAGCAGCACAGCCCGAGAGTGAGAAAAGCGCGATATCTTCCTTTGATCTCGTAGGCATCTGTTCCACTCCGAGAGGGCAGAGCTGTCCGTCTTGACTGCGTTTATTTCACTCCTCCCCTCAATGCAGCAGCCTACTCTCGCCTACATTTCAGGCGAGGCAAGGCACATCTCAAACAAGCCAATTTTTTTGAGACCGCACGGACTGTCCGCGTGTATGCGCGAGAAGAATGCTGAAAGTGGGCAAGTCAGTTGGTGTATTGAGCTCGTCCGTCCGCACTAATCCGCGATTGAGCTTACTTTGAAAGCTGTGTGGACGCGGCCTTAAGTCTGCCTACACTGGACGCGTCATAAATAGAACGCAGCAGCAGTTTCCTGTCGAAGATTTGTTGAGCCGCATCATACCACTATCGCGAGGATATCGCCAAGTTCTCGCGAGATCTCGTACCACGAAATCTCGTCACACCCCTAGAAACAAATAATTATAATAAAGAACAAATAATTATAGAATACATAAGCAAAACAAGAATAGATTTGTAAAATAATTACATGCAAAAACAAAGAAAACCTATGCACAACAGTACAATATGTAAGAAATGATCTTGCTTCAGTTGCTTCACTGACTTAGTCTTAGTTTAGTCTCTCTCTCTGTCTCTCTCTCTCTGTCTGTGAATCAGCTTTAATGCACCTGTCCAATTTTCGAAAGCACTCAAATGTCAAAAGTTTCATGAAAAGTTTAATGGCAAAAGGAAGTATTCAAAATACTGCCTATTATTTAACTTAAATTTTTCAAAGGAGAAAAAAGGTGAAAATCCAAATTAGGCATAAAATAATATTCTCAGAATTACTCATACATGCGAAACTGGCTGTGAATTGAACAAATAGCTCTTACCTGTCTCAGGGGAAGAAAAAAAATTCTTACTGTCATTCTTTCTGGGATAGTACAAGACTTCTTCAACCTTATAAATGTTTTTTTAAAAAAAAAAAGCAAAAATGCTACAAAATGCAAATTATGTTATGTAAGAAAGTGTTACGTGCTAAAGCAAGACTGGAATCAGCACCCCAAATTAAGTTTTGCATTTCTTTCAACAAATATGACGCAAGGCATCTTCTATACTTCTGCTGCTCTCTTACCAAATAATGAGCAGCTTGCATGACTTGAGTAACAGGTAAAAAAATCCCCTTGATCCAAAGACCTGAAATTGAGTACATCTTTCCACCCAAAACACCAAGCCATGCCTTTCAACATTCCAGCAACCACAAATAAAATACTATTCAAACCTATTTTGGATGGAAATACAGCACTCTTATCTGAGATAATGCCACCACTAAATTAAAATAAATATTGCAAATCACAAACCATCTGTAATCCCAAATTCTGCATTGTACATTGAGTCCCATGTTAGCGAGGCTGACACGCGAACTTCCCACCAGCCCCTCCTAGAGCATTTGGCTCCACTAATACTGTCATTTGTCCTTCATCCCGCCAACCGTCAACTGCAGAGTAATTACATTTTAAACGATTCTGCACACAACTGCTGAGGCATTACGTTTTTAATTCGCACAAATCACACAGAGAACAAAAATCTAATGGGAGAAGGGGATAAGAAATGTTCATTCCGTGTTCCATTCCCTGATAAATGCACACAAGTTATCCGTGCCTCTGGTGTCCATTTATAACATTTCAAATATTTATTTATTTTGGCAACTCTGCATAATCATTTTGGCTATAGGTAATATCAGGAAAAAGTCAGAGTTCTGCTGAATGCATTATTCATAAAGGAATGCAGAGGGAACAGGATTTACAAGATAGAACTGAAATTTACCAGAGTCATCTCTCTCTTTATCATGCACAAAAGCCTCTCGGACAAGGAGAAAAAAGGCCACTAGATAGAACTGAATGTGTGTAATGAGCAAAATTATGGGAGGATGAAGTAATGGAGATTAATAACTCGCTATAGACTATTCATTTGCCTCTGAAGCCAAGTCATGCACCTTGTACTTAAAAATAACCTTCCGCCGTCTGCCTCTTGGGCCAGATTTACTTGCAGGGACTTAAACTTAGTTGACTAGCAACCCGTTTATAGCCTCACACGTAGAGCAATTATTCTAATACCATTTAATCAGGGTATAATTGTATAGGACCCCAAGAAGAGGAAAAGGCCAATCATTCTGAAGTGACGTTTTCCGCTGTGAATTATTTTCTAATTTTTTATCCTGCACTCTTGACCACTGTGTCTCACTCACATGGGCTCATTTGGAGGGTAAGGTGCAGAGCTGTAGATCAGAGATAAATGACTTCATTAAAGTGTGGCTCACACTGCGCCGGAATGATTCCCGTATCCCCGTCGTGCCACGAGAGATTATGAATTTCATAAGTCAATATGTTTCGATAATAGGATAATGCTTTCCCGTTCGCCACCTAAAAAATGGGGTTCAGATGTAAAATGGATGTAGGTGTTTGCACGTGTGTTAAGGGTACATCAGATGCAAAATTCACTTTTACACTTTTACAACCACCCTTCAATTATAAAAATTCATTTACTCCTCCAATCTTCAAAAAACCCGAACAGTCAAAATTCTCAAGCATTTAGATTTTTTTTTACATAGTATGATGTGATAGTGCTAAGGCCCTGCCCATGACCGCTGACAGACTTATTGAAATGACGTATTAGCAAATTTCTGCCCTCAGTAAGTATGCTGTCGTGTTTCAGAAGCTGTAGTGACAACAAAAACAGATGTTTTGTATCTGGATGTAAAAGTAAACATAGAAGTCTTTATTTTCTTCCGACATTAGAGCCACAGAGGACTCCGTGAATTTGCTTTTTTTTTTTTTTTAAATGGTAATGCATCACCAAGTACACCAAAAAAATTCAAGAGTGGGGCGGGGTGAGCAGTAGCTCATTAGCATATAAAGAGATGTGCACCAAAATGGCTTGCTGTCAACAGAACTGTTTTAAATAGGTTTTTCATGATTTATAAGTTAATATATATATATATATATATATATATATAGATACAGTT
>JAUMHE010000056.1:19433791-19446208 GCA_032359235.1 Enteromius mattozi | reverse complement strand
TGTGTCTATATATATATATATATATATATATATATATATATATATATATATGTGCATGAGACTTTTACACATTTACAGTAATTGTTCCAAACTTTTTACCAATCGTATATTGTTAGCAAATTATTTCAGATTCATTTCTGAATGTTCATTATATTATCTACTGCTTTTGCAACCTTTGATAAATGACTCTGCCCTTTCATTAGCTTCATCCGTGTTCTTTCCATCTGTAAAGAAATACTCAGCTCTTCAAATTGTCCCTTTTCTGCCCGTTTTGACCCCAATCTCCTCTAATGCGCTGCATCTGAGGCCGGATATTATTCCCTATATTGTATTGCTTCCAATCTGATTCATGTTCTCGAAATAGAGCTGAGTGAAAGCGCATCGCGGCCGTTCTGCGCGTGTATATTTAGCCGGTCTATTGACCAGAGCGGATCTCATAAAGGGATTGATCTGCTTGAAGAATAAAAATGGAGGCTTTTACAGCCTCAGGCTCCAAGGTGCTGTTGGGAACCGGATGGTTTTAATTGTGACAAAGTTAATCAAACTAATCCCACACTTATTTCTGTTTTATCATTTAGCCTCCCATTCTCCATAAAAGTTTGTTTCATCAGCTTTTGCAAACGTTGGCTGCGTAGCTACATTTATGACTGTCAACAAAAATTCTGGTCCACTTTGCAGTTTATCCTGTATAAGGAATGCACCTAGAAAAGAAGAAGAGGGGGAAAAAAACAAAGGTAAAGCAGCCAGCCGTGGTATGTGTTGTTGTTATGTACCATTTAGGGCCGGGAGCGGGAAGATAATTGAATTAATTCTTACCACAGCAGTAGACTGGTGTGGATAATTGTTCCTTTGTGAGCAGTCAATCACTGGAACATATGTAAATTTTATTAGAATTTCTATGAATCTGATTTATTTTTATTTTTATTTTTATTTTATTAAATTAAATTTATTTGTAATTTTATTTTTAATTTAATTTAATTTTTTATTTCACATACTAACTCAATTTACTAGATTACAATTGCAACTAACTAATTTTGAACTATTATTAATAAGCTATTATTATTATTATTATTATTATTATTGTTGCTATTATTCACTGTAATTGTCAATTATTTTTAATTGTACAATTGTATAATTATGGTTATTATGGATTGATGATGCTGATGTTGATTTGCATTATTGTATATGTATTATATATTATGTCAATAGATAATACTTAATATATTAGTACTAATAGTAATACTACAAATAATTATCAGTATTACAACAATGAGCTAGTATAAATAATACAATTATTATTATTTATCATCATCATCATCATCACCATCACCACCACCACCATTATTATTATTATTATTATTATTATTATTATTATTATTACCAATATTATTAATAATAAATATTAATCTTGGTAATAATAATAATAATAGTTATTGTTGTTATCATTATTATTAATAATATATTAGTAATATTAATGCTACTATAAAATGATCACTATTACAAAAACTAGCTATAATAATTCTTCTTCTTCTTTTTACTATTATTTTGCACTATACAAGAATTATTTTATTATTATTTGTTTAACCTTAATTTTTACCTTTAAATCCAAACACACATAGTTTTGCTAGTGGATGTCTAGTCTACATCTGAGTGCCAAAATAAACTCTTTGATTATCTTTCAAATATTTATTGTACATTTGGCCAATCCAGTTATTTTGATCTTTCCCCAAAGCCGTCATCACTCTTTAAATGTGACATTGTTTAGGTTGCTTGTAGATGATAGACATTGCAGAGAGTCAACTCTACCTTTGGTCACTTCCTCATGAGAGTTTCTGCAGCCGAGATTTACCGCCCTAGACATTTACCTTGTTTACAGGCATTTTCATTCAGCCCGACTGTCTGAATTAGCTCGTCTGCGGCTAATGCATTCCCCCAATCACAAATGTGTCCACTGTGTGCCATGATGGACAAGGTGAATGTCTGTGAAAGCAAACAGGACTGACCCCAGGAGAGGTTTCATCTCATCAGTGTGATGAAGAGGAAATGCCAAGGGATTACAGACCTCATCCAGAGACAGAGAGACACCCACAGTGAGACCACCTTCCCCTCCGGCAGGCCAGCGGACGTTTGATGTGCTTCTGTAATGAAGCTCTCAGCTCTGCTCTGTTTGCTGTTTGGGTTGCTGTGTCTTTGATGGCTGCGTCACAGCCCCAGAAAAGCAGTAGCTCGCAGCCTCGCTGATATCTGGGGCAGAGACATGTAGCCGTGGCATTAAAGGAGATTTGCAGACCCAGAGGAAAATTTCTTTACTCTGAGGTTGCTCTCTTTCCAGGCTTGTGGTGTTCTTAAAAATTTGTCACTTTAAAATCGATTATTTTTCTTTTTAAAATTTGCAAGGGACCTAAAAACACGAGTGAGACTGTAGTTGACATGCAGTATAAATGTAGAGCCATAGCTTTGATATATAGCTCAGATCATAGCTTGAAGAATTTGATGAGAAATGATTGAGTTCATATTGAAATACTGATTGTAGGCTGTCTATCTGATGAAGCATGGTTTGAGACATTACAGAAACTTTGAAATTACTGTAAATCTTAAATTACTAGCATCTTAATTTGCTTTCCATTTAATCTTTTTGCTTGTGAGAACCAACATTTTAAAGCAGTTTTCTTTCTTAGGTGTATTTGGAACAGTCTAGTTGCTCTGAGGTTGCTTTTCTATAACTCAAGAGACTGAGTAGAGTTTGCAATGATGTTTAAGTAATGAGACAAAAGACACAAATAAAACAATTGTTGACATGCATTAAGAGTTTTATGTAATAATGTGGTTAGTCTGGGAAGAATCTGATGAAGTGTTTGAGTTAAAGTTTGAGTTGCAATCAAAAGACACTCTTGTCAACATCTTGTCCATTCTCAGCACAGTTTGAGACAGGAAACATCTGCAAAAACAAAAGTTAAATTCCACTTGCTTTCATTTTTATTACTATTAAGAAGAAAAGAGGCATTAAATGGGTACCGTTTGTAATGTTTTTTTTCTTAGATGAGCATTTTATTGCTCAGTGGTTAGCTGTTCATAGTTTAGATCATTTGGATTTTGTTGGAAGTTAATTTAATCAATTGTATCTTTACAAATCTTTAGAGCACAGTTTGTTGAGATCTCTGAAACTCTAGTCACATTTGACAATACCCATGTCTTTTTCTCAGGAGACAAATCTGAGATATGATAGGCCTAGGTCTTGTTTTGGAGAAAATATTGATAGTTATTTGTGAGTTTTTTTCACCCCTAGGTGCCTAGAGGAACAATGTGTGGAACAATCAATTCCTCCTTTATGACTAAGGAGACTTAAATAAAGTTGATACTTCATTGACAACTCCATTAAGTATATTTTTTTTGTTTTCAGAACATTTTTGGCTTCCAGTAAGAAATTATGGTGCTTTTCCACTGGATGGTACAGCTTGGCTCGGCACGGTTCAGTACAGCACGGCACGGCTTGGCTTGGTTAAAGTTGTCAAATTAATGGGGATAATCTGTTGAAAAAATTCTGTTGTCATGCTTGTCCATAGCTCGGTTCATCTGAACTTGGCGGAGTTGTTGAGAAAGATTCAATTTAAATGACATTCAAATATCCAGGCTTTTGAATTCTTTGCAAATCAGAGCACAGTTTGAGACATTGTTGACATTGATTTCTTCTGACATTCTGGAGGAGATGCATTGCAAAGAGAGAGTGTTGAAAGTCTGCCAAACAAAAATTCAAATCCATTCATTCAACATTTCATCTCATTTCTCATGCTCAGGGATTGCTCACTTATAACTCAGATAATTTGTCTTTGGATGACTTGAGATAAAATCAACATATATTTTTAATCTCCAGTTATGTGAAACCATTGAGATATTAAAGAATCCTCATTTGTGATTTTTCATTTGTGGATCCACAGTCAAACTGTTTAGATAATTTGACTATATTCAAGTTCATATTAAATCTCAGTCATTTGACTCACAGCAATCGTGTTGAGGTCTCTTATCTGAAAATCTAGACACACGTGACATTTCCCAGTCCTTTTCTCAGGAGACAACATCTGAGACGCAGGTGACTTTAATTAGAAGAAACAATTCTGATGTTTCTTTCCTGTAGCTGCAGGAGAAGCGAGAGGAGTTGGAGATGAGAACGAGCGAGAGAAAATCTGCTCATGGGGGAGGTTAAAGAGGAAAGCAGGGGGTGGAAGATGTGAATGAAAGTAAGACTGAAGAGAGACATGGAGAGAGGAGGGGCTAAAGCCGACAAGGAGAGCAGTGGGGAGAAATAAAGAGGCTCTCAGTCACCTCCCCCTCTCTCCTGTGGAGCCGAGCTACATGACCCCAAAAAAAGAGAGAGAGAGAGACGGAGAGAGGGAGGGCGCCTGGAATAAGAGAGTGGTGAGGAGGACAGCAGCGGCAGTTGATGCAGCTCTCCTCAGCGTGTCATGGATCTGTGGAGCGTTGTGGGACCAGCGTGTGGAATAGTTATGCGTCTTGTGCAGGATCCAGTGGAGAGGAAGCCGTCAGCCTGATCTCGTGATGCCCTCTGTGTCTCTCAGCTTGCCAGCCGCGCTGGCCGGCCGCGCACGCACCTGGGTCTGCCTGTCCTGCATGTTCTGGGTGAGCCGTGGGTCACACCACTTGACTGGGATGGGTGGGATTAAATAATGGATAATTCAACAAATTAGATCAGTGCTGGTTGTTTCATTGCACACATCACGTTTTGAGTGTTTTTCATGTTTGGGTGCAGAAGGATGTATTTTCTGGACATTCATAGCCTGTTGCTTATGTCTCCTGAAGAACTGTAGAGAAGCATATTAGATAGTAATATGCATATTAGTAGTTGATACGTAAATGCAACCTGTATGAGAACTCTAAGTCAGTTGAGTAAAAAAGAGCAACCTTTGAGCTTCCTCTGGGCCTCAAGGATGGATTTTTTTTTTCTTCTAGACAAACACAGCATTAAATGGATGATTTTGCATCTTGAATTTTCAGTAATCTCCTACTTAACTTGCAAAGTGAAGATAAAAGTGAACATATCAGTCACTGTCATATGAAGCATGCACTATAGAGCACAAGTGGTATGGACTACTTTTGATTAAAGAACTCAGTGAATTAGATTTGCTGGAGCAGCGGGCTTAAGTATCTTTCACTATATATTTTGGTGCAAATGGATGTATTTTCTGGACATTCACTAGCCTGTCGCTTGACTGATCACTCTATGCTGTGTTGTTAAGAAATGGTGTGCTCAAAAGTGAATATTGTCATCATTTGTTAATCTCATTAAAAATGGTTGTGTTGTAATATCCAAGCTGCTCTTTTCAACGCAACATTAGACTCATATGTCCGAGCTCCAAAGGTGACCATAAACGTCATTATTTTAACACTTCCAGTGATTGTTTTAGTCTGAGACTTCTTATTCAATTCTCTTATTCATTTTATATCACTATACTTTCACTTTGTTTCAGCAGAAACTTCATTTGCATTGAAAAGTCAATGCATTTTTTTTTATTGTGCATGTCACATTTTAAGTGTATTTCTCTATGCTTAAAAAAAGGTAATTTTGTATGTTTCGGAAATGTCATCATTATTAGTGATTACCTCAGTCTGGGACATGGATAAGATCTTTGTTTTAGAGAAGAGTGAGATTAAATAGAGTAAAGTGTCTTGTCTCCAGAGGATAAAGTCCTAAATTAGATCTTAGTCTGTAATCAGATTTGCAAAGATAATCTGTCAAGTATGGAATTAAAATGTAAACTTTTTTACATTTGAGAAGCAGGAGGAAATCTCAGGAGAAGCAAGTGTAAAAATCTGTATTTGCTCTTCTTTTAATTTTGCATTGGAGACACAATTGAGGCATTAGAGATCTCACTTGTGATGTTTTTTAGGAACCACGAGCTGAGATTTCACAGTGGATGAGTTTGTTGAGAAGTTCATATACCAATCTCAAAGCTTTTGAGTCCTGCCAAATCAGAGCACAGTTTGAGACATTGTTGAGATTTCTTTTGAAATTGTATAGTTTGCTGAAATTTTACTTTCGTCTCATCCAATTCTCATGTTCATTTGATATCCCCATACTTTCACTTTATTTCAACAAATGTCTCATTTATGTCAATTTTTGTCTTTAAAGAATTATAAGAGAAGCATCTTCGATAAAGTCTGTGAGAATGCCATTAAGTCTCCCGAGTTAAAAGAGAGCAATATATTATTCTTCTGAGCCTCAAGAACACAAAATGAAAAATATTTTTTCTTCTAAACCACAACCTTTACAAATGGAGACTTTAGCATCTCAGATTTGCAGTAACATGTATCTCACAAGGGAAAGTGAATAATGACTTCAATTTCAGTCGTGCAAAGCTGTCACATGACTTAGTCATATGGATTATGTTTTTACTTCTTTTTGGAGCTTTTAATTACCATGCCCTTTCTTTTTATGCAAAAAAAACCCAGCTTGGGCGTTCACGCGATGGGTGAGTAAATGATGACAACGTTGTCACTTTTGGGTGAAGTATTTCTTTAACTGTCACTCAGCCGATGGTTGTGTTCCCTCCTCTTTTTCTCTGGTCATTCACTCTCTCCGACCTCTCTGGTCTCTTAATTAGCATTCCGCTTTAGTGAATGGAGTGGAAAAGGATCCCAAATCCTCCTAAAGCTCAGGCACTTTTTGAATATAGTGGAAGCCTTTCAGTCTTCCTTTCAGACTGTGATTCTGCAGTCCTGCTGCACTGGCATTGGAGGAATGGACTTTGCAGGGATGAGGACTCTGTCTACAGCTGTAGATGTCATCATATATGACCAGAAGATGCGGGAAACAGGTGTTCAGAATGAAGCAGATGTGATTTATTCGCTAGCAGCATCCAAAACTAAATCCCTGGGCCCAAACTCTATACTTGGCATGGGTTTGATTACCTGCTGAGGAGAGATGACATTGTGAATGGAAAGAGACATGCTCTCCTACGAAGAGAGACCTGTCCTGATGTCAGCAGAGGACAAAGCAGAAGTAACAGAAAAAGAGCGGGCAACATCCAATACCTAAAGGCTTAGAATGCACTTCCTCCAAACTCTGAATTATAAATGAATGTCTGAGACTTTTAGGACTAGCTGGGCTGGACAATCTCTTTTTTGTAAATTTGAACATATGTTGAAACAAAGGTATTGAAGGTTAATTAAATATATATATTTTTTATATATTTTAGTGTATGTATTTGTATGTATATGTATATGTATTTTAAAAAATGTATGTTTCTTATGCATTTGTTTGATCAAAAATACAAGAAAAATGTAATATTGTGAAACATTATTGCGATGTAAAGTAATGATTTTCTATTTTAATATACATTCAAATGTAATTTATTCCTGTGATGCGCAGCTGAATTTTCAGCATCATTACTCCAGTCTTCTGTGTCACATGATCCTTCAGAAATCATTCTAATATGCTGATTTATTATCAGTGCTGGAAACTATTGTGCTGCTTAATATTTTTTTTGGAGCCTGTGATATTTTTTTTTCAATGTACACTACCATTCAAAGGTTTGGGGTCAGGCAATTGTTATTCAGCTATAGGATGTGTTAAATTGATGAAAAGTGATGGCACGTATTTATTTTGTTAGAAAAGATTTATGTTTTTAATAAATGCTTCTTTATAACGTTTTATTCATCAAAGAATCCTGAAAAAATTATATTGCAGTTTCCAAAACAAATATTTGCCGTCATAACTTTGCCAACATAATTCTAATAACAAATCAGCATATTAGAACGATTTCTGAAGGATCATGTTACACTTTAGATTGGAGTAATGACTGATGGAAATTCAGCTTTGCATTACAGAAATAAATTATATTTTAAAGTATATTAAAATAGAAACACATTTTTTTAAATGGTAAGCCTTCCAAACTTTGAACTGGTAGCGCATATATATATACTACGGCTACTGTTTAAATCAGACCTTCGTGTAAAGTGTTATGTTCGTTTTTACAACTTTTATGTAAAAATGAACATGCAAGGTAACAAATTGAATTTTACTCTAAATAATTTTCAAGATATTAGTTAATATGCAATTTGCAGATTGCTTTGATTCTGTAATGTTATGTATTTCCCTAACTAAAATCAAAATATAGAGGAGTAGGTAGGCTACTTGATTTAAACCATTAGTAACTGGACTGTGAAAAGTGGGCGCTACCAAAATGGAGTCAGGTGCTTCAATGGAAGGCTAAAAAGAAAGGTTGTTGCAGAAGCAGAGAAAGTTGGTGAAAGATATGTTTAAAATAATTGTTAGTTTGAATTATATGCATTGATAAGTGGGGCAAAATTTAAAAAGTAACACATATAAACATGTTGTGCTTTTCTTTTTATATATATATATATATATATATATCTATATATATATATATATCTTATTTTAAGCTTAAAATTAGGTTTTGTCCATGAAATTATATTCTTAATGTTCTGCACTCAGGAAAATGTTGCGTGAGGCTCTAGCATAAAGACCTCAGAGACAAAGTGTTGCTTACAAACGCCGGCTCTTTGCCACTCAGCCAATGCAAATATTGACACATTTTGAGCTGTCGGAGAGGTCAAAGAGCTTATTGCAGTGATCAATGTCCATTAACACTCCAGATCAATCAACAGCAAACAAGTTACACTTGTACAGTGTTGGAAGTGTCTGTGGGCGGCTCATCAAAACCGTTTTGCACATTTTTACTAAAGGCAGCATTTTTATTTTATTTTATTTTATTTCGAACCATTCAGTTAAGCACCAGCACAAGATAAATATTCATAAATATTAATATAGATTTACAAAATTAATTTTCAGGTAGTGTAGATACAGTATTCATTCCTCTCTGTGCATTGCAGTCATTTCTGGTAGATCACCTTTGATTTTCTCTGACTAATGAGTCTGTGGTCTTTGAAGTCACTCGGCGTATGATTTACTCTTGCACTTCTCATCATTGTTGGCTTTTGAATTCCACTTTAATGACCTCATGCTCTACAAGCTCTTCGTCCCTCTATCAAAGCTGCCTGTGAGGGGCCTCTATAATTTTGGCAAATTCAAAATTAGAACATCTGGTTTGCCTTCGTAATAGTTTAGCCACGGTTCTTCATGTACGTCTAGGCACGTGTCTGCGAGAGGTTGTGCATGTTCTGTCTGTCTATCCTTTGTATCATTCTATATATCATTCTATTCTATCATTCTATTGTTCTGTAGTTCTATTGTTCTATTTATTATTGCGTCTATTTATCATTCTATCATTCTGTCGTTCTGTCAATATATTGTTATGTCTATCATATCTGTTGTTTTGTGTCGTTTCTATCAGTCTATAGTTCTGCCTTTCTATTGTTATATCTATTGGTTTGTCATTTTCAACTTGAATTTTTTATGTTTTTGACTTATGAATTTACTTAGGATCGAGTGGTTTCTCTGATTGGAGAAGAAAAACCCCTTTTAAGCTGTTTAAGAGCAAATGCTGTGAAACTAAAAATGTTGCCTGAGTATTTTTGGAATTATATATGAGTATGTGTATTGAGGATTTATGGAATTTTGTCAAATGGCTGAAGAATGTCACTCATTTCGTGGCTTTATTGCACAGTCTTTGCGTCTATGCGACACTGTAGTGATTCACTGTGTGGAAAGTTAAACACTGAGTGACAGTCCAGAGGGAACTGTGCCGCCTCTCTAAAGTACATTAAAGGCGTTTAACCTTCTGTGTTGATTTATGATGCAAGACGGTGTTCACTTCAGCAGGCTGAGCCGCTCACTAATCCACTGCTGTCAATGGAGCGGCATTCTGAAATGTTTCCTGATCACCATAATATCTCACTTTTCCCTGTTATTCTGTCATCCTCTCTGATTTTTCGCAAGTTTTTTTCTATCTCTCTTTTGCCCTTTCCTTTAATCCTCAGTCTTGCTGGGTTGCCAGTTTTGATTCTTATCCTTTTTTAGCATCTGTCAGGGATAAAAAAGAGAAAAAAAGTACAGAAGCTGTCACTGGGAAAGTACCTTTTCAAAAGGTATACCTTTGTACTTCATTTACCCCTGAAAGGTGCATTTCAGTACCTTTTAAGGTACAGATTTGTACCTAAAGTGTAAGCAATAGTATCTAATTGGTACATATTAGTTTTGAAGGGGCCATGTTGACAGCTTTTAGTTCTTTTTTTTATTTTGAGAATGTACTGTATGGTATGTTCTTGGTTTATTGGTTTTACTGTGTGCTCCATGGTTCAAAGCTTGACCACTAAACAGACTGTAGGCAGTTCATGGATGACTTAAGGTACACATTTGTTAGCTGGGAAGCTGTAGTAAGGCACAAGATGCGTCGAGTGCCTCTTAGGCAGTTTGTGTAATTCATCAGAAACTCATTAATGTCTTGGCGGCATTTCTAGAGGGAGGCCTAACAGGGGGAGTTTGTCCCTGTGTCATGTGGTTTTCATCATGTCAAACTTTACTTGATTATTCTTCAGTGGCGTTCTTGTTTCGTCTCAGTAGGGGGCATTATTTGATGTGAGTTCACTTTGCAGTTCATAAGCAATGCTCAACCAGATTATCTCAAATAAACAGGGCTGTTTCTTACTCTTTGTGAATGGAACCAAATGTCTGTGTGGTTTTAAAGCAGATGATGTAATTTTTCACTGATCGGCCCACTCTGACTGCCGTAATGAAGAAACGCTGTATACTGTCACTCAAATATGTTGTCCCTAATGAAAGAGAGTCCTTTCATTCAGTGGCCACTTTAAGGAACTGATTTAGCTGTTTGTGATCGTCATGCATGGCAACTCACGAAAATTAGTTTGAAACCACTCTGAAATTGTTTTAAGATTTTAGCTGGCATTCAGAGAGCTCACTTTAAAAATCTGCCTTGTCTTTCTACACTGCTGTATGAGATCTTGCATCTTTACTCCATAAACAGTGCATATCTAAGAATGCAGGTCCTAGTCCACTCTCTGTCCTCCATCATTGTGCTTGACTGGAGCAGTGTGGTGCTTTTCTTGTCATTGAATGAAGCACAGGACTAAGTGTTGTGGTTAGTCACACATCAGCATGAGTGGATCACACCAGCCACCCAGAGGCCTCGAGACGGAAGAGTTGATTGAGCGGATGATGAGGAATTTAGCAATGAGGTGCTCAGAGCTGAGAGAGAGACCAAAGCCTGTGCTTTGAGCTCCTTAAACCTGTTTGCTATTATGCGTAAAGTGATAGGAAACCCAGAACGCCTGATCGGACTGATTGCGTTTAAACCAATCATGTTTTCTTCTTTTAATTTACAGTGGTGTAGTCCATCTATGTTCTGATTTCCAATGAATATAGCAATAAACAACAACATGATATTTATTTTACACATGAATTTGCTTATTTCATTGGTAGAATTTTATTTAAAAATAGACACAAATATTGACATGTGACAGTGTTGAAAACTACTGATTCAAATCCTGAAACTTTTATTTTGTAAGTAATATTTCAAGATGCACATTTACTGGACTGAAGCAAGTTTACTTGATTATCCTTACATCATTTATTAGACAAATCTTGCTAAAATGTGTGTCAGTGTTAAAATACGAGTATCTCAATCAATCATCTGTGTTTATATGATAACTATAACTGTATTATATAAAATAAAATTGCACATTTTGCATTTATATATATATATATAATATGTGTGTGTGTGTGTATATGTATGTCTCTTGTATATGAGCAATAAAGGATAATGCATCATATGATACTCGAGAAAAAAAAAATCTATATTCAAATTTCATCTCAATAATCGGTTCCATTTAAAAAATTTAGATTTCTCAGACTATTATTTTAAAGTGTGTTTTTCTAAAAAATCACTTTATTCTCAACAGTACCCCATGCAGTCTTTTGGCAGACTCTGTACTATATATTTAACTGTATAACCATCTCTATTTCAATTCCAGAGCAGGAATATGACTCTGAGTTTAGGTTAGGTCTCAGGAACCTTATTTTAGCTTCTAAAGAATGACCAAGTGTTGTCTCTTTATTGGCCTGTCCTATATTAGTTGATGTGATTCAGATTTTGTGACCTCATTTCTATCTCAGGACATCTGTTTCTGTCCTACCAGGTGCCTGTTTGTGCTACACCGCACTTAAAGGGACAGTTCACCCCAAAATGCCACTTCTGTTGGTATTTTTTGCTGTACATATGGGATCCAAACTGGTTTGCTTTTATTAGTAGAAGTTCAACTTAGGTCATACAAATACAATTAAGCTCCAAAAAGAACAAAACCACCAAAAAGCACATTAAAACGAATACATATATATTCATACATATACATATATAATACATATACTGTACATGCCTGTATGTATGTATGTATGTATGTTTACAGTGTATATATATATATATATATATATATATATATATATATATATATAAAATGAATATACAC
>JAUMHE010000056.1:19404047-19433691 GCA_032359235.1 Enteromius mattozi | reverse complement strand
GTACGAATTAGTACGAATTGGCACAAATTTGGCACCTCGTACGAATATGTACGAATTGCTCGTGAGACTGTGTTGGAAATTCAGCTCATCATGTTTCAATGTTCCGATCAAATCTTAAGTGTCTGATTCCCTCTGATGCACTACATTCAGATCTAGGATGTACTCTTTTAGTGTTCCCTTTATTTTTTTGAGCTGTGCATGTATATTCCAAGTCTTCTGAAGTCATACAGTGCTTTGTGAATGATAACTAAGTCCTTATTTACTAATAATCTTTATTTCTGCCAGTTTTTATGGTTTTATATATATTGTTTTATGGTGCTTATTTGGAGTTTCATGCCCATAGTCAAAATTAACTGTTATTAAATGGCAAGAGCTGCATTGAAAATACTTTAAATGGCTCCTTTTGTGTTCAAACAAACCACAAACACATTAAAACCTGATAGCAAAGTGGTTTGGAATAACATGAGGGTGAGGTTTCATTTTAAAGTGAATTATTCTTTGAAAGTTTGGCGGTTGTATGAGTTCCTTATGAACAGTATTTGAAAGTCTCTGTGATTTAAAGTCTGTAGCCCCATCGTCGGAGATCTGGTATTAGTTTCCTTATCGTGCCTCTGAGCCCAGTGTGAATCATTGTAATTGGCACAATTTAGAGTGGCACACTGTACTTTCTGTAGAGAGATGTAAATTACTCTGTTTCACTTTGTACAGATGCTGAAGAATGCTGCTATACTTTCTAATAGCCCTCATTTATTTTTCTGCATTGCACAGTCTGCGCTATATATTTTCATGAGGATACATGTCACCGAAGCCTGTGAAACAGAACTTTATTTGGTTTTGATAAACACAGGTTCTGATTGACTCATGAAAACATGCATCCATCTCAGTTTTCCTTCGCTGCCTTACATGGCTGCAGTAAAAAATATGGTTCTTCTGAACATTTTTTTTGCCATAAAATACCATTTTAATACTGTAATAGGATTGGATGCCTTTTTGTGATCTAATCATGTTGGTTTAGTCTTGCGAAATGTTGCTCAAAGCTGTTTTTACAAAGTGTAAAATTACAGAGCATGAATAAGATTTATGAGATGAGCTGTTGTGTTACGAACAACAGGATGTCATTTAGCCTTAAGAGATACAAATGCTATTGTCTTTTCAGTATACAAGTTCTCTTTTACAGTTCTTTACCTTTTTTTTTTTTTCAAACATGAAAGACCCCTATAAGGATAATCAAGTCAGATCTTACTGACCTCTGCTACTAATGGATATAAAATTCATTTAGCAATATTTAATTGTCATTTACATGCACCAGTAAGATAATATAAAATAATCAACTGCTATGTTTATAACTAACATTTTTTTTTCTCTTTACTTTTTTATATACACCATAAAACATATTTTGAAGTTGTAAACATATAACTGGAGCATGTTTTACAAGAAAATTCTATTGCAGTCTTTCTACTTCAAAATATAATGTTCAGTTCATTGTGTGACTTGCCTTTAAATGATTTTTGTTTTTGTTTTAACAAAGGGAAGTAAAATTTATGAAATTATTTTATAGCATGTAAAATTTAAGTTACTGTAACAACTAATTTACAGAAATCAGATGAACTTACAAACTTATCAGTTCAGTTGGCACTTCATTTTTGTGCCACATCTTTGGCTGTTACTTTGCTTTTATTGTGCCAGGAGTGGGATTTATTTTATTTATTTTTTTTGTTGTTCTTTATACACGTTTAATTTGATATCACCAGAAAATTAATCCCAAATACATTGTGAGTATTGGATATCGTAATAGTAATTCTTCTCATGCTCACACATGCGGTTTATTACAGGATGGAGAATCTGCAGCAGTATGTAAAGGATGAGAAGGACAACATAATGTTTGTCTGTGAAGAAGAATGATGAAGGGTTTCAGCAGTCAGTCTGTTGACAAGGGCAGCTCTCAGTGTCTTTGCAAACACCAGCTTCAGGTTAAGAGACTTCACTCTCAACATCACATTAAGAGAGTAATTTCCTCATCCGGATCCTCCTCTTTGAAATCAAAAGCTTTTAGGTTAGATGAGGGATGAGAAGGATGAGAGAACAACAGAGAGAAATTGGAATGCCTGAGGAGAGTTTTTTTCTCTAAATGAAAAGCAGGTGACCATCACACAGCCGAGTAAGAGGTCACATTCTGACCTTTCATCCCTCAGAGAGAAAGAAAGAGAGGAAATCGAGTGATGTTGAACTTGTTTTATTCATAACCCCCTGAAGCCAGTCTTCAGAGTCACATGATCCTTCAGAATTCAGTATATTTTTGTGGGAACTGTATAATAGTTTTGTTTATTTATAGAAAGTTCAAAAGAAGAAAGTGTTTATTAGATATAGAAATCTTTATGAAATTCTTTAGAGTCACTTTTGATGAATTAATGCATCCTTGTTGAATAATAAACTCAACTCAACTCAACTAAAAATGTAACAAAAAATTAAATTTAATTAAAACACAAATTAAAAAAAATCTAAATCCCAATCAACTGGAAATAATACATAAAAAATTATATAAAACAAATAAATAAATAATTTTTTATATTTATAGTGAGTCCAATGGTAGTATACATTGTCGACTTGGTACAAAGGTTTTTAGACTGCTAGAGAACGTTTCTCACAGTTGTTTTTACTATTTTCAAAATCTTTAAACTTTCTTACTGATGCCTTCCTGTTAAGCCCCATAATTGTGCATGTAGAGCCTCATGTGTAACTCCAGCTCTCATGCTATGTTTAAGTGTCTATTCACAGAGCTCAGAAAGCAGTCAGTTGTCTGTGAGATATTGTAAGAGGTGACAAATGAGTAGCTTGTATTCTTGGCTTGGCAGCCTTGTGTAGCTCGTGAATGATGGGATATCAGCCCGCTTTTAGGAGCTTTAGATGATGCAGACCTCCAGTGACAGCTGGGACTGTGATGCCCAGGATAGTTTGTAGTTATATCAATTATATATATTGCATGAAATGTCATCATCACTGCTGACCTAGTTGACCATTGTTATAGAACTTTATGAATGACAGAAATTCCAATTCTGAGCAGTAATGTGGAGTCCTAATGCACTATAAAGGCATCATTGGCAGCAAATGAATGATGGGATATCTGCCTGCTTTAAGGCTTTATATGATATAGACTTCCAGTGACTGTCAGGCAACTTTGTGTATGTTTTTTTGGCATTAAATGAAGAACAACTACGAGTCTGTGGGGTTTTCTTTTTGTAGACTCTGTGTGGGCCTGCCTACCAGTTATTTTGTGTTCTCATATGACTAGTTTAAGCATTATTAGAAATGTTATTCTTGGACTTTGAGACTGATAAGCAAGTAATATTCCACCATGCTTACTGTTGTTTGTAGTAGTTTGAAGATGTAGGTGATGATGAATATGTTAGATGATTGTGAATGTAACATCAGGAAGCAAGAGTATAAAAACCTTGATGAATGCCCAAGACTGAAATACAAGTTGCGAAGAATGTGACAAGTCAAGTGAAGCCGGGGTAGTTCCGGCAGTGATGGGGGTTCTGGGCTGTGACATCCCAACCGGAATAATGGCTTCAGCAGATCCTGGGAAAAATGACTTAATCTGGATCCTGAAGAGACTGATCATAAGAACAGCTCAGATACTGATCTTCGTTTTCCCAGGACCATAGACTGACAGAAGACCACCCACAAACATGGGGGAAGAGGGTGAATATACTAGTTTTATGACAATTTTCTGTAGGTATACACTAAGGCTATCAACCTGATGGATCAAAGAAATTTTGAGATTTTCAGGATCAATAATGAACTGCTCTTGGATAGGCTGATCAATATCTGCAGACAACCTTTTGTGCATGTTTTTTGTTGTTTAGTAATTAAGACTTTGTAGTTAATAAAATAAAATGAACGAGATTCTTCCTCCCCTGTAGTGTGGTGTAATGTAAAGGTTTGTCTGGGATGAGGTAGACAGTCAGTGGATCTGTGCCAGCTGTCTGAGGAGGTTGAATTGAGATGGGAACTGGTTTCCGTCTGTCATCCTCACTTCATCTCTTCTTCCTGAGGAGCCCCGGTGGGATAGACTGATCCTGGTCCACAACACTGGCCGGGTTAGACCAAATCCCTTTACTACACAAACACACACATCATAATAAATAAGTAAATGAATGTCTGGCCTTGAGTGCGACTAATATAAACATTTAGGCAACGCCGATTGCTTAGATAATGGTTAATGCGATCCATATGGAAGGGGTTTTGTTCTACAGCACTGTTGTATGAAGTTTGTTTGAAATGCTAAAACAATTGTAACCATTTGACCCATGAATGTTTAGATGAAAGTGAGTTGCTCCTCCATCATCAGTCGTTCATGTGTCAATGCAGTTGAAACGTAGGGTTTTGGAAAGAGATGGCAGCCAAGAACATGTCAGCAAACCTGGCTGACAAGAACAGAGCTGTCGTCTGATTGGCTGAACAATAGCATCCTGCTGTCACAGAGACAGGTGTGATACTTTATAGTATTTAGTCTTATCTCTAAGGTTGTAGGGATGTGAAATATAGCATTACTATATCGGATATTGATCAATAACATTAATTAGTTGATACATTAATTTTTTTTTTTTTTTTTGTCATTTATTGGCCAATATATAGAGTATTGTATGTTTTTGTCATTGTATTTCTTGAGCAATCAAAGAGATTGCAATAGACTATCAAAAAGGCTTAACCCTTTTTCATGGACAGTGTAACAAATATCCCAGATGTCCATTGGACTTATGAACTGTTTTATAATTTAAACTGCATTATTATTATTATTATTATTAATAATAACAAATGGCATATTTTAAAAATAATGTTTATCTGTATTTCATACTGTTATGTATTACTATTATAATTTGAATTGAATTTTAATTTAGTTTATATATAATTTTAATTTAATTTGTAAGAAAATACTACACGTTTATAACGTAATTTATAAGCCATAACATGAAAGTAATTATTGGCTAACGCAACTTTCCAAAAACTTAATGGTATTTATAAATAAATTCATGATATTTGTTTAAAAACACTTTGAAAAATATATGAAAAAAAAAAATCTGCTTTTTACTTGGTTTCATTAAATAAAACCAGTATTTTATTGAATTTTTTATTTGTTTTATTTTATAGTAAAGATTTATTGTATTGCCCATTTATTTGTTATGGTCAACATAACAGTAATTATCATCATATTTAGCATTTTTAGCACCTTTAATCTGAATGATTATGTTTGACAGTCTTTTTTGATTGATATGACACATGGAGGAAGTTTACCTCTGTTATATTACTTTATTTTTTTTCAGTTCCCAGACTTAACTCAAAAAAACTTTGTTTGACAAATATAACCTGTTTTTTGGATGCCGTTTCCTGAGGATATTATAGCAGAACTTGATCGGACCTGTGGGTTCTCCCTTACACTTTCAATTCACCGGGTCATTTGCCTTCCCCTCAAATCAATGCAGCATCAGTCCGCGGTGCTTTAATGCTTCTCTTGTCCTCAGATGCTCTGGGGGCTCATCCTGTGGTGATCGAACCCCCTACGGTGCTCCGAACTCTTTAAAGGGCAAAGAGAGCGAGACGTCCTCGCTGTGTTTGTGTGGATGTGGGGTCAGAAAGAGTGGAAGGAAAGGGAGGGGGGCGAGGGCAGGGGTCAGACCCCCTTGCTGAGAAATGTTTTTGTGAGCAGAAGAATTGCAGCGTTGTGAAAGAAAACATTGTGGTGGGATGGATGGGGGTGGGAGTCCCAAAGAGGCCAGACCTCCTTAAACCAAAGTCAGGTACAAAAAGTGGGAAGTTTCAGGGTCTGCTGAAGGAAGCGAGCAGGTTGTGTATTTCCAGGTGGTCTTGAGATGAGTTGGAATGCTGATGAATTGCTTTCCTCCAGGTATTACAGATCTTGATCAGGCGGTGCCAAGAAAGGGATAGCAGGTAGTTTGATGGTGTCAACCACCAAATGAGAAGCCAACTAACAAATACTCACTTCCAAATACCACTTATTCACTTCCAAATACTGAATTTTGTTAAGAACAAGGAATATAATCACTGAAGAAGATCCAGATCTTCAGTTCACGGTTTTGGTTACATGTTCCAGAAATCGAAGGATTTGTGTATGGTTCTTAACAGGACGTGTCAAGGAACCTCTCAGTGTCATTGTGCGCAGTTGATCAATGGTCAATTGCTGCATGATAATCAAACTCAGCACTGATTTTTCCAAACGAGCTAATGACGTGAAAATGAGTTATCAAGAGTTATGGACTGGTAATGGACTAATGGGTCTGTTTTGGATTGTTACTATCTAGGCAGTTGCTGGTCAACCATGAGGCCTATTGCTTAGTAGTCAAATTTACTGTCAATACAAATGCTGCATATCTTTAGTCTATGGCTAACTTAGAAACTTGAGGCTTAAATAAAATTTTGAGTCTCCCACTTTTAAGACCAACTTTGTGATGCCGTTCATGTGCGTTGAACTTGTAAATACGATCTATCCGATATAACCTGGAGGCACCATGTGACCAGGAATGGAGTTTGAGACTATTTTGTTTTATTTTATTTTAGCATAGCATAGCATGTATTTAACATATTTTGCAACCCTACCTACTGTAAAACCCCCTAACTGAATGAATCTTGCCTTTTTATACACACATATACAATGGGGAAATAAGCAAAAACCCAAAACACCCTCTAGCAACCACACAGCAACATGTCCCAGCCATATTTGGTCAGCAGAATAGGAGCGTTGCTTTTGACTGTTAGGTAAATGAATGTAGGCCCAATGTTGGACACAACCTGGCACTGGAATATGGACACACAGGGATGGGTTTTTCTGTGAAGTCATGTTTTACATGGATTAGCTCACACACTCACACATTTCCAACTCCTTGGGTTCATTTGCAGGTGAAGATGTTGTGTTTTTTCGTTGGTATGGTTGGAGGAAGTGATTGATGTATCAAGAGGGTGGATTTTAAGTGTTTGTGTGTGTGTTTAAAGGATTTATGAGCAGACTTTAGGGTGAGTGTATTTGTATAAGGTGAATTTTAAGGGTGACTGTGAGTGTATGTGTGGGTTTTGGAGATTTATGCTAAGCTGTTGTGTTGAGCGTAGTATGTTGAGGCAGATATATGAGAATGAGTAATGTTTAACCAGGCTGAATGATTGGACAGGGAGAATGAAATAGCGCCATTTGGAGGCTCTTTTCGAGAGCTTTACTGAGCAAATCAAACACCGGCTGTATCTGAAATCACATAATTGTTCACTCATTAACTGTTTCCTACATAGTAGATGTTACAGCATTTGCTATATGGTAACAAGTAAAAAGGAATGAGTGAATGAATTCAGACTTTGTGATTAAAACTTGATTTTGTATATCATGTATGCATATATGAATGAATGCATGCATGCATGGATGGATGAATTTTAGGGTGTAAGGAAAATATGGAAAATATAAAATAAAATCGGAAATAAAAATATTTACTCTTTATTTGGTTACACCACAAGTCATGATATTAAAACCTTTCTTGAAATTCATGTAAAAGTTTATCAAAACCAAATGAAACCATCATAAATAATAAGTGCATATGGACTTGAAACATCGTTAATTGTGCATTTAAATGACCCATATAGAGTAAGTCTGCAAAACTGCTAACACTGAGTATAGTGCACAATTGGGAGCGATTTTGGAAACTGTTTCTGTCTGCAGAAGGAGCAGTCTTTGTAAGGTGACCGTATACATTAGGAATGTGTGTGCACGTTTAGAGACGGGCTTGCTGGGGCTCTGCACTCCGATCCACTGTAGCACGCTGGTTTTAAGAGGAGGTGTTTAAGTAACCACTGCTGTAATTTCCCATCACTTAAGGGCAGATCTGAATACCCTGCAATGACTTCATTCACATTGTTAATTTACAGATTAAACGCTAAGAGGATTGTAGGTGAATGGCTGTATTTACCACGCCTCACTGGACGCCTACAGACACTTTCCCATGATGCTTGGTGGGGTTTTCACATGGAGAGACCAATGCTTTCTGTACTGTACTTGAACATAAAACCAGAAGCCTTAACAAATGACCATATGTTTGTTGAGTTGCAGATTCACAATTCAGCCCCATTCTTAGAAGTATATGAATGTTGTTGCATTATAAAACACTGTAATGCTCAAATCAAACACATGTTTGAAATAACGTTACCATACTACTCTTAATCTGCAGTTTGTTTGTTTCTTTTCCTTACTATTTGTGCGCTGTGTAATACAGTATCCAACAGTGCAAAGTGCTCAGTTCAATACAATTTAATATATTTACCTTTTCTCAATTGTAATTATTTATTTTTTTTGACTCACAATTCTCACAATTATTTTACATTTTAGTTTGAAATAAAAGTGCAAAATATTAAATATTAAGATGATAACACAGTGTGACTTGCTAAATTAAGTATGCAATTTGATGGTCATGTTATAATGCGGCATACTACTATTTGGAAAAAAAAACATAAACATAACATAAATGTTATAAAACTATTTCAAATATATCTAACATCTAGCTTTATTTCAGTGACTTT
Source organism: Enteromius mattozi (assembly GCA_032359235.1). NCBI lineage: Eukaryota > Metazoa > Chordata > Actinopteri > Cypriniformes > Cyprinidae > Enteromius > Enteromius mattozi. The sequence goes on along the minus strand of JAUMHE010000056.1, from coordinate 19,425,120 downwards.
TAGACATTTTAAGTGTGACTAAAATGTCCAAATATCTTTTAGGACTCATGCTTGCTTCTCTCCTGAGCAGAGTTAGTTTATGATGGAAACACACCTCCTTTCCTGCTTCAGAGCTGATGGCTGTGTGCCCGGTCTGTGTCTGGTTGAGCTGAAAGGATGGAGAGAAAGTGAATGTGTGTCAGAACCAGTGAGAGACAGAATGAAAAGAGAGGTCTGGACCTGCTGGATGAAGCTTTCATTAAATAAATGAGGGCGTTGTAGCAGGCACATTGATACCTATGGCTCAGTTAAGGAATAGTTTACTTAGAAATCAGCTTCACATTGTATTTCATGGAACAACACTTCCTGTTTGTGTCCTGTCCCGCTGCAGCTCTGTGAGAATAGAATGTTATCTTTCTCCTCCAGCACCTCTAGGAAACTTCTTCCCTCGCATCAAGTTCAAAGCAAGCCATCAAAGAGAATCACAGGTGGCTTAACAGCAGCGTCTCCCTCACACACACCACCATCTGGAATCATTGTTGTCCTGTAGTAACCGCATCTGAGACCAGGTGCTGCTGAAGCTCATAGTAGTACACTCGTGGGAAAAACTTTCGGCATGCAGAGGAGAGTCTGACGTGATAGCCACAGATAAGGCTGGTATTTATTCTGTGTTCATATGTTCACAATGATTTTGAAGATGATAATAAAATAAAAAATTTGTACACAATTGCGTGTATTGACCATAAAGTTACCTTAAAGTTTTTGTAAAATATAATTTTAAATCTTATTCGCTATACTACAGATAGATAGATATGTTGGATATGTTCAGAAGGAGCTGGGCAGGCCATTCCACCAGAAGGGAACAGTTAAGGTAGAGTGACCATACATGCCATTTCCCCAGGACACGTCCTGGCCAGGATTTCTCTATTGCTTTGATTCAAAGTACCTCCAGAGCATCTTAAAAATATAAGGAACCTATGTCATACACCAGGGTTTCTCAAATCTTACCCTGGAGGTCCAATGCACTGCAGAGTAGCTCTAACCCCAATCAAACACACCCGAGCATGCTAATTAGTGTCTTAATAGAAAATCAGGTTTTATCAGGGTTGGAGCTAAACTCTTGCAGTGCATTGGACCTCCAGGGTAAGATTTGAGAAACCCTGTCATACACCGTCTGCACAGGCAAACAAAGCCAAAACCTAGGTATTTTAGGCAATATAGAAATCATGGCCAGGACGCATCCTGGGAAAATGGAATGTATGGTCACCCTAAGTTAAAGTGAAACTCTGTGATTTTGTAATTTTTGGGACGACACTATAATACGCTATTCACTTGCAGAATGCAAACTTCTGGAAGGCATATAAGTCTGAATTAGTGGTGCAGAGTCAGTCATTTTTTTGTAGGCTAGCATCACTGCCTTGAGTTTTAGAAAAGCAGCTATTGGTAGCCAGTGCAAGAGGTGTGACATGCATTATTTTTGGCTCGTTAAAAACTAATCTTGCAGCCACATTCTGGATGAGTTTTGATAGAAGTGGCTGAAAGACCTGTCAAGAAAGTATTGCAATAGTCCAGGCTGGACAGAACAAGAGCTTGAACAAGAATGTTCCGGAAGGAAGGCCCTGATCTTCCTAATGTTGTATAAAGCAAATCTGCAGGACCAGGCAGTTTTAGCAATATGGTCTGTAAAATTCATCTGATCACCAATCACAACTCCAAGGTTTCTGCCTGTCATTTAAAGAGTTATGATTGATGCACCTAGTGGGATGGTGAAATTGTGATGAAATGATGGTTTTGGTGAAACCACAAGCAGTTCGGTTATGCCAAGTTGAAGGGGATGGTTCTTCATCAAACAAGAATTACCTGTCAGACATCCTGAGATGTGAACAGCTATCGCTGGATCATCAGGATGGGATGAAGTGTAGCGTTGAGTTTCATATGAAAACCATGTTTCTAAAAGACAGAACCTATTGTTATGCCATGTAGACAGAGAAGAGAAGTGGTCCAATAACTGAGCCCTGATGCATCCCAGTAGCTAGATGTTGTGACTTGGACACCTCACCCCTCCAAAATACCTTGAAGGACCTAACAGAGAGGTAGGACTCAAACCACTGTACATATACCTTGACTATTCAAGGTTGTTTTTAGGTTTATTTTATGTGTATTTTGTCTTTGTACTTGCAGATTTATTAACATGTAGTTTTGAAAGGCTGAAAAATATTAAAATATGTTTCAGTGATATGGCCCTATAGACTGCTATCAGTGTCTGATCACCTGTTGCTTCTCCTCTGAAATTCTTAATCAGTCACGAAACGACTGGTCTGCATGCTGCTTGTCTGGAGCCCATCATGCCCTGTTTCGTCTGTGTGGTGATCCACCCCACCTCTTCCTCTCTCTGGGGTGAGAGGCTGTATTGTCTGCTGTATGGATTGGTCGTCTGAATGAGGCTGAGTGCCTTTCCCAGGGGCTTAGCGTCTCGGCGAGGGGGCTGTGTATACAGTTACGCAGGCCATGGGAGATGATGTGTGCCCAGCTTCGGGGGCTCGCCCTTTGTGCCCATCTAAGAGAGTGAGATGAGCCATTTGAAAGGCTGGCAGTGTTTTGGGGTGATGGGATTGAGTAATTCGTAACCCTGTGTGTTTCAAAAGACTCTGGAAGGTTAGCCCCATGATTCCTGCATCCCCAACCACAACGTTCCTCAACAATAACCCATATCCCAGAGCGCCCATTCATTGTCCTGAAACAATTGCATAACAGCTGAGCCTGGCCGTATTGTTTTGGGGATATGTTTTTGTGTGTATTTTCAGAGTAAACAAGGGAGTATAAGTAGAGGAGTGTGTTATGTTTGTGGGCCAAGATTCTTTCTGTCAGTGTTTCTCAGTTTAATTCAGTTCAGCCTCTTGGAGTTGTGTGAATAAAAGCTCACAGGATCCCGTCTCACTGTCAGGAGTGCAGACTACTCTCTGCAGACTACTCTAATTCTCTGCTTCAGATTGAGACATTTTCCTGTCTGGCCTTTCTCTTTTTTACATGTCCTGTGGCTAAATCAGTTTACGTACAAATGCATGTACATGCAAAAATGTAGCAATGTTCGAAAGTATGTTGAGTTCAGGTAAAAAAGAAAAGAAAGGTGTTTTGATTTCAGATTAGTTCACCCAAAGTGAACATTTTGGAATTATGTACTCATCCTCAGATTGTTCCAAATCATTTTTATTTTCTTCCTGCCATTTGTTACATTGAGTTGCATTGAAATTGACCATTGTTGATGATGCATGCGCTTCAGCAGAAGATAAGTAGTCGATTTTCCCTAAGGCTAATAGGCTAGTATTTTTAGTATTGATATCAGTAAGTTGACTGATATTATTGATAAGACTGATAATTTGACTGTTGACTGATTTATTATTATTATTAAATTATTAATATTATTTTATTTTTAATTTAAATTTATTTTTAATTATGATTAAGTAATTGCTAATAAATAAATAAATAAATAAATAATAAACATGATTATTTACAAAAACATCAACAACAACTATAATACTCTTTATTTATATTTATATTTCACTACTGGATGGCTCTGTCTTTCTTTTTCAATCCAGTCTTCAGAGGAGTGGATGGAGAAATAGTTTGTCTCCTACGCAGCTATTTGCTAACACAGTTCATTTTTTTTCCACCTCGTACAGTACATACAGTTTCTTTTTCATTATGTTCTTCTTCGTGCGTTTTGTATTTTGTATTTTTTCTTGTAACAAAAAACATCATATGGATTACTATTTTTTGTTAATTTTTGGTTCTTGAAAATGAAAAATGTTCAGAAACTCTCCTTTGGTTTTCCACAAACTCGCTAAAAACATCGTGAAGATTTGAAACAACATGAGGGTGAGTAAATGAGGAACATTGTCTTTAGTTGTTTTAACTGAGCTGAACATACAAACAGTTGACAAACTGCAGTCTGTAGAGTATCTGTATGTGTAGATTGTGATGGTATCATTCAGTATCCAGACTCATGGATCTCAGACTGGGGCTCCTGCCCGGTGCATTGATTGTTTCTGGCTAATTAGATTAGTCTAATCACATTAAGTTGGTGCCGAGGCGCGTCCTGATGGAGAATAAAAATGAGACTGTGTCATTGTTGGCACATAGCCGTCAATGTCACACCGTCCCATGGAGTTTCGTTCTTCAGCTAAACCATCTTTGTTCGGCTTGTCCAGAACTTCTCTTGGGAGAAGACGTCAAGTAATTAACCCTTAAGCATGACTACAGCATTGCTTTCCATTGAGGATCATAAAGGCGTTAAAAATATTACAGAATTGAGATGATCTGGCATTATGTTTACAGAACTGATACAGATTCCACGGATGTCTTGACTGTCGAATCAAACCTTTGAGAATTAGACTAGGATTTCCTGAACTAGTCTCAGTTCATAAATCTAGATGTCTCCTTACATTACTGCATCAAGGAGGTCTGTCATTTCTTCCATATACAATAGTTCTGATCTACTACATGGAATTTCCTCATTCAGCAATTGATGTCTGTAAGGCTCCGCCCCCTCAGTTACCGTTGCTCAGTCAGACAAATGTTAGAGAATGAAGACACTTGGGAGTTTGTTGTCCAAATGTCAGAAAACATTGGCCAGCTCTTGTGCCAGCTGAACTTCCCTCTCCTCTCTCTGTGCTGCTCTGTCAGCATTTCAATATATGAGACACGTGGCATATCAGATCCCTGCCAAGCTAGTCTGGCGGCCGGAGGGAAGAGCCACCTACATGGTGCTCAAATCTGCTGAAACTGCAGGAAAATGCAGTTGTACTTCATTAAGGTTCATAGGAAAGTATTTTTTAAGACTAATTATTTTAATAATAATAATAATAATAATAATTAATATTATTATTTAAACTACATTTATGTAATTTAAATTTAATTATTGTAGATATTACACCCATTAATAATTTTTTTCTATAATGATTTATTGTATACTTTCCATTATTTTCCTTCTTAAACATTTTTGCATTTTTTTTATGCTTTGATTGTACCAGCATTATTTTAGTGTAATCAGATACCATTATATTTCTTATTCATATTTTACTTTTTTTCTTTTTTTTTAAAAAATGTTTTCTGTTTTTATTTTCATTTTAGTTTTAGGAATTATATTTCATTTTTATTTGTTAGCCTATATATAAGTGCACTGGATTGTACTGCAATTTTTTTTTTTTTGCACTAGTAATGTAGTCTTGCTGACTTCTTCTACAGCATTGTTTTTAGGGCATTTTAGGTTGGTTTCACAGTGAATCTAAATGTGCAACATAACATAGATATCGTAAATCCCCATGAAGAGGAGTCACAAGTTAAATCATCATTAACATTCTTTACCAGTCGTCATGCATGTTAGCAACAAATTCATTTAAGTTCTTTACCACCCTCTTGCTCGTATCCCTTGATGCATTAAATCCAGGCAGGGAAAAGAAACATCAGACATCATAATGGAAATCAAAAACACGGAGGCCTGAAACAGGGGGTCTGTTGAAAGGAGCACAGCCCATCTGAGCCTGTCAGATCCAAATGTGCAGTTCCAGCTTACATAACACACCTGCAGCGGCCCAAATCCTGTCCATGTCTCTCTTGTTTTTGGATGGCCCCTCTCTCCCCTCTCAGCTCCTACTGAGGGTGAAGCACAGGCTGCCTCAGTCATACCTAAACGCAGCTGCACCATTCCCAAATAAGGATCTGTGTTTCATTGGGAATGATCTGGGATGCATTTTCACTTTAGACAAAAAAGAACAAGGCGATCTCAACATTTTGTCTTTAGATAAGCTGCTTCTTTTGTGCATGTGAACACATAAAAGAATAAAAATATACATGTCAAATACTTAAAAATATAGGCACTGTAAGAGATAAAGCAACAATTTCTATACTTATGTAAACGGGTAAAAATTTTGCTTTGTTTGTATTTATACTGTATATACAAAATGAATACATGATAAACACATATTATGTGAAAAAAAACCTTTCATTTTTAATAAGATTAATTGTGATTTAATCATTTGACAGCACTAAATTATATATACATTACAAATATACACAGTGTACACGCATATTATTTAAACAAAAACTATTATTTTGGATGGATTAATTGTTTGACAGCACTAAACTATTATTCTGTCTTGTTTATGTTGTGTGAAAAACTTAACTTTATTATGTTTAAGTAAATTTTACTGTATTTTAATTGCATTAGACTTCATTGGCAGTTTGTTTGAAACAATGATTCCTTGGATTGGTTAAGATAAAATTCTTTTTATTTTTATTTTTTGGATCGTCCTGCTGTAGCAGTAAGAGTACTTATCATATCTTCATAATATCCCTCGTTTTTTTTTCCACTGCAGCCTGAAGAGTTTGAAGCTGTCCACTCCCACACCTTCCGGCTGAAGACGTTCAAGAAGGGGAAGCACTGTGGAGTGTGCAAGCAGACTGTAAACAATGAGGGGCTCATCTGCAGAGGTCAGTCCAGGGGAGGTTGGACCGCCCAGGGGGGTGTCTTCCACTAGGGACAGCTGTCCGTCCCAACATCTAATGAGGGCTAATGGATAAAGGTTGAGATGTTTGTGAGGGGTGGCAGCTGCTCCCACTGACCAGTCAGTCTGTCCTGCTAATGAAATATAATCATTAACCCGATTAGGCCACTGATAGACAATGTTACAATGCGTTACAGATAGGGCTTGTACTGCAGAACGATAGCCTCTGGAAATTACATCACCGCTTCATGTGTGACTTCAGAGAGTTAAAGAGCAACACAAGTTTCCCATTATGGCAGCATGGTTGGGGCAGATATTCACCTGATTTGAGTCCTGCTGGTGAAGATTCAGCCGGAATGGAATGTCAGCTTCCATCATGTGAGGTCTAGAAGTTAAATGCCTGATGTTTCTGCACTAGAGCCAGGATTCACGCCGAAAGTGAAGTCATCTCCAGGGTCGTTTCTATAGGCATAGGCAGCTAAACAGGCGCCTGTAGGCATCTGTCATCATTTACACTACCTTGTGTCATTCAAAACCTGTTTGATATTGTTCGGTGGAACAAAAAAATAAAATATTTTGAAGAATGTTGGTAACTAAAGAGTTTCAGCTCCCATCGACTTCAATTGTATGGCCAAAAATATAATGGAAGTCAATAAAAATGTTAACTGTTTTGTAACAAACATGCTTCAAAATATCTTTCTTGGTGTTCCACAGAAGAAAGAATGTCATGTAGGTTTGGAATGATATTAAGGGTGAATTTTCAGTTTTGGGTGAAGTATCCCTTAAAAGTAATGAAACTGTATCAAACAATGCGTATTAAGTACATTTAAGTGGGTGAATATTAGCACAAAAAAAATATTATTTTCAGACATGATCAGAAATAATGAACAGTTATTTAGTGTATATTGTGTAATGTTTAAATGAATGACACCATCAGCAAAATAATAATGTGATATAGTGATGGTTCGTATATTAGTATAGTAAAATAATGATAATTTCTACAGCAAAAACCTTACTTTATATTAAAAATAAAATAAAAATGGTCAGGAACATATAAGATATTCTGTTTAAATGTGGATTTAATGGTTATTTAAGAGCATTCTGAATAATCATATCATTATTTTAATTAATTGCATAAATCACTACTTTTTTTATTTATTTATTTTTATTGAATTAAACTCTACAAAGTTTAAAACATACTGGGATGTCATTAAAACCTTTATTTTGTTTATATAATCAAACTGCAAGATCTGAATAAACCAAGGCCATGAAATAAAACATTTTTGTTTTCGTAATTTATTAATTTAATTACATTGATTTACTAGACAAAACTACAACTAGAAAATTGAATGCAGACACGGCCTAATGTATTTATTGTGTATTTGTTTTTCACTTAATACATCTTGAGATTAGTTTTATTTAAAAAATACCAAAACGGATCAATAAGGATCTTGTTTTAATATTTAGAAACAGCCCTGGTCATCACACAGTCTGCGCAAAAGTATTTTCTATAATTAAGTATTAATGAGCTTCCATTGACAGACTGGAACTTTAACTCCTTGTTTTGTCATATCCATTGATGAATTACTCAACCATGTTCTTCTGCTGAATGGTTAGAGTTAGAACATACTGTATATGCTCATAGGGTCAAAGGTCATGGTAAAAATCATTCAGTGTTACAAATGCAGTATGAAGACGGTATCTGGTTTGCTGGGGTTCTGGCAAACCAGATCTCCATTTCTCCAGTGCACCACTTTACATAAAACTGAACAGTGCCAACAGAAACTCGGGTATCAAGAAGAGATTTCAGTTAAACTTTTTCAGTGCCAATAGCTGCAGAAGCTCTGGCAGGATCAGAGACATCTGATGCTCACAGACAGCAGAAACCTTCAGATCCAGAACAAGTCTTGCACAAGACATGGCACGTTTCAGGTTCTTTTCAAGTTTTAATTTAAAATAAAAAGAGACTTTAAACAACAGCTTTCAGCAAACTGAGCAATCTCCAGGTGCTTTCAGTTGAGAGAATCACTAGTTTGCTGTAATCAATCTATGACATATTAGGTAAATATTATCTTTTATTTATAAATATAAATATTTAAAAAAAATTAACTTTTTAATTGTTTATATTCCAGCTGTCCTTTAACTGTATTAAGTGTTTTCCCCATATATTAGAATGATTAAATTGTCTGGTATATTTTCCTCTTTATGACATTTGCTGATTTTTGTGTTTCTTGGATATGGAAGTTGGCTCTTTTACTTTTATTAACTTTACAGTCCCGTCTGCAGCTGTTACTTAAAACACCCGTTTTCAAACCCTGTAAATTTTAGCAACAGTCCTTCTGAAACAAGGACAGTAAGTGATCCTATCGCATTAGTCCCATGTCAACTATAGATTTTTATGGTTGGACATACAAAAATCCATACTTATTTAGACAAGCAAGGTATCATGGGAGTTTATTTGAGGGATGTCTATCAAAGTTGTTTACTGTATATCTGTGTTTACGTCTGAAGTTGCTGTTACACTTTTCAAAGCCATTAGCACTTGAGTCTTTGATTGTGCAGATCGTCTTGGGTAATGATTTCCATTCAGAATGATAGATCTGTCATTGTCATGTGTCTCTAGGGAGAGTGTCGCATCTGAGTGGTATTGAGTCATTGAGTTAAAGACAGTTAAGACTATTAGCTGATTGTTTGAGCTGTTAACCTGCTGCTTTCTCCAGTGCGTGTCCATCGCAGCACAAAGGACGGAGTTCTCTTAGTGACCTCTGTTAGCAGAGGGCTTTGATATGGAAAGTACAGGACAGAGCGGTTTATGGTACCCTTTGTGGCTGGATTGGGAAATGGGATGCTTTGAATGGACATCAAGAGACTGAACAAAACGTCAATAAACGATATTTGTAGCAGGCTTCCTTCCAATAATCGCAATAATATTTCTACATTGTTATATTTTATGGTATGATTTCAAATTCTGCCAGTTTTATAACAGAATTAAATTGATATATTTTGACAGACTTTAAATTGACGTGACAGATTGGTGTTGCAGCCGGACACATGCTGAGCCTGTGAACCGATAGTCTTCTCTTTTTGCTGCAAGTTACAGCACGAGTTAAACAAGAATAAACATCAGAAGGTACTGTACATTGACAAACAGTACACTTACTGAAATGTTCCATGTCTCGTGTAATCACTAAATTAATGTTTCAAATACTGTCAGTAAAACAGCTTGCAAACATTGGCATGTAACGTTGCATTTACCTCAGGAAAGCCATTTGATGCTAATTCATAGTATTTATTAGGGATGCATCGATACTGATCAGCCGATATGTTTGCGTGTTTTGTCAGTAAAGCCGGTCGTGTAATCAACTGTAAATGCCATCAGGTGCATGATTTCACATAGAGTCGTACTACACACAGCCGTTGTTCACTGACAAGCCATGGAAAACCATGGTCATTAGATCTACGACTCTGTGTATTAACTGGCGCTCCATTTGAAAACAGGTGATGGAGATTTATCACTATTCAAATAACCGGCTTCACTGATGAGATGCGCATGAATATATCATTGAATAGTTTTTAGGCACGTGAAACTTTGCACTTTGCGTTTATGTTCTGGCTTCATTTGCTTGCCTGTACAAAATATACATCAACAACAAGGTGTTTACTGAGTTTCACCTTTTTAAAAGTGCATTTTGCTACATTACTACTTAAAGAAATAGTTCACCCAAAAATGAAAATTCTGTCATCATTTACTCAGGCTCAAGTAGTTCCAAACTGGTATGAATTTCTTAATTCTGCCGAACACAAAGGGAGATATTTAGAAAAAAGTTTGTTACCAGGCTGTTTTGGGTCACCATTGACTTCCATGGTATTTTTTTTTCCTACTAAGGATGTCAGTGGTGACCAAAATAGCCTGGTTACAAACTCTTTTTAAAATATCTTCCTTTGTGTTCAGCAGAACAGAGAATTCATACAGGTTTGGAACTACTTGAGGGTGAGTAAATGATGACAGAATTTTCATTTTTGGGTGAACTGTTCCTTTAATGCAAACCGCGTAAAAATAACTGGCGGTCAGTGGATATCATCAGTGGATTTCTAATCTCATTTTAGTACACAGTATGTTTATAGGCTAAGCTTATGTTTTAACTATCAGTATGAATATCCCTAATAGTCTATCTGCTGAGTGTTACGAACTGTTAATCTGGCCGTATTTTTTTGTTACGCTCTTTAGTAGATGGAGGAAATTACAAATGTTCTGAGCTGATATGTGAATTGTCCCTGTTTGAGTAAATTTAGTTTGAAAGGAACCATACCTGCACTTAAAAGCTTTGGGAAGATAAGCATCCTGCCATGGTGCTCATAAATGAGTGCAGTTTTACCGCAGACAGCTGTGTCCCATCTAATGGTAAATAAAGCATGCAGTCCGCAGGCCTGATCACAGTCGAGCACTTGACATGAGAACAGCAGGTCAGACTGAACTCAGCTGCAAAGATAATATGGATTATTGTCATTTTCAGTGCTTGAATTAATTGCAGACATGTTTTTAAAATCTTTAAATGTGTGGTCTTTATCTACTACACCAGTCAATCGGTTTGCATCCAAAACATAAGACATCTGACGTTGCAAATGAATCTTTGACTCAGTTATGAATCAGTTCATTGCAGGTGTTTGAACTCACTGAAACGCTCAAATTAACTCACTTGAATAAACCAACTCTAACCAAACCAGTCTTCATGTGATTATGTCATAGACAACAATGTCTATGAAACTATTCTAATGAGTCTAACTATTCTAACTAGTTTTAGACTTTAGTCTGAAAGGCCAATTTAAAATCATCACAAAGTTGGTGAAATGTTGGCTGTGTGTTCAGAGTACAATCGCTGTATCTCCAGCAGACAAAGTTTGGCAAAATCAAGCAGCACCACTCTGTAAAGGGAAGGGCAGCCTGCTTTCAGTACAAGGACAGAACGCACCGTACACCCCCCTTTCGAGCCCCCTGCCCTGAAACATGATCTCATCTGATTATTTTCATTCCAGCCGATCACAGTTTTGGACGCGTTTCCTTTGCAAGAGTGAAAGCAGCCCGCCTGACTCTGTCATGACTCACTGTTGTTTCTCGTTTTCTTTTCAATGCCATCAATTGATCTGGCGTGTCTTATCGCCAGCATAAACACCTCAGGCGCAGTGCTGAGGTGACCCAGAGATATGAAACGATGTCAAGGGGAAACGTGTACGTAAAAATAGCATTTTCTGTGGTTTCATTAGCATTCCATCTCTGCCTCTGGACATTGAGACTGTTTTCCTTTTTCAGAAAGAAATGCAAAATCTCCCCTGATCACCCTCAGGGGTGCAAGCGGCTTTTGAAGAGACTGATGGTGCACTGGATTTGTGTTTTGTGCTTATGTGTGTGTGTGTGCGCTCACACATGGCAAACACATGCAAGCGGACACACACAATCTTAACAAAGTCCAAGCCAGTTTACACAAAGGAGTCTGTCCAGGAAATAAATCTTTTAAGGGTGAAATGTGCAATTTCTGTGCCTTGTTTTTAGTTGATTACCTTTGGAATAGCATACTAACATAATACTTTTACTGTTTTACTTACTGCATGTACTTTTACCATATGAAGTGTGTATTCTTTGTATACAAACTACTATAATTTTCAGATTGCAAAGAAAAGCCAGAAGACTTGATTACATACCGATGACATTCATTGAAATGTGAAATATACAACAAAATACATGGCACTGACTTGACTTGACCTTCCATTGGCAGTGTAACAATTTAGCAGAGGGTCATTGCAGATGCATTTTAAAAACTCATTATTACCAAACCTGAATTTGAAAAGTAAAAACATTGTTACACAAAATTGATTTAAGAATGTAAAATAATTCATGCCATTGTTTCAGCTATTCAGTTGTAATATTTTCAGATCAACAGCATGATTATATCATTAGCATATTTTATTGAACTGTTTTCAGTAGACCAGAAGTTAATAGTAACTCATATTTGTCATTTTCTTTGCCAATGTAAATAGAAGTAAGTACTGCAAGTAAAAATATAAGTAAATGTAAGCAGCATCAACTCTTGAATGTCTTTGAGTAACACAGCGTTTGTGTTTTGTTCCAAAATAAATCAGTTTTTTTTAAATGAATCACTTCAGTGAATGATTCAGTGACTCACAAGAACACTTTACTGTAAAAAGTTATTTTCTTATTTGTATTTGAACACAAGGCAATATACTAATTATGTAAACATTCTTATATAAAGAAGTTTTTTTGAAATTACGTGAGTTCTGTTTAAAACAAGAAAATATTTACCTGTCGGGTAAGAGAAATGACAGACATTTTATTCTTCTATTAAGCAAAAACATTTTGATGCATTTTTAAGCCTACATAAGTTAATATCTTATATTATTTAGCTTCTTTTGCTTATCCTTATTTATTCAAGAACACCACTTAAGATATCAAGACTTATCGATCCTGGAATATAAGTCTATTTTGTCTTATATCACTGGAAGATTGTATTTTTTTTATTTTTTTGCCCTTCAAAATAATGAAACAAAATTAGTAGGTTTATTATTTCAAAACATAATATCCTAAGATATTATGCAGTGATGCTTCTGAAGTAAATTTATAGTATTTGAAGGATTTTTAGATATTTTTCACAAAATACAAAAAAACTAAACAAAAATAAAAACCTGGACTGGCGAATAAGTGAAGTGATACAAACAGTGAAAAGTCCCGGTTTCTTTAGACCGTTTATCAGCACTGTTCAACCAATCAGATTTGAGAATTCAATTTGACAGCTCAGAAATGTCACACTTCACCTTTAAAAATTTTCCACAGGAGGTCCATCACGCACTGTTTATTTTTTCTCATCCATCCATCATTGCCATTGTGATTCAGGCACACACATTACATAACTGCTCACTGCAGCTCATTAGGGCTTCCTGAAGTTGCCACTCCTCTTCTGAAGCTGCATTAGTGAAATGAGATAAGCAGATTGATGAAGACAGCCGTTAATTTCTCCCTGCTGATAGACGAGCTCTGTGCTGAGTCTAACATCATTACTTTAATCAGCTAAAACTTCCCATCTCAGCACGACCTTCCATTTGGTATGGCAGTAAACACATGCAGGACTTCCTCCTGTTATTTAAATCTTTTACATTACTGAAAATATATTCATGAGAAACCTCCACGTTTTCGTTAAAGCCTTTACTTGAGAAATCTGATGTGAAATTAAACCTTCATCACCAACCAGATTTAACACAGTTTTCAGCATGAGGATTCTTTTATTGAATCTCGTTGCAGACCTTCTAAGGCACTATAGCGTCTGATAATCTACAATGATGGCAGGCATAAGGAGGCATCCTAATAGACAGGATGTTGTTTAAGCATTCTGATTAGGTTTCGATGACTTACTAGCTCTGTAAACAGTCTGAGTAGGCAGTTTTTCAGTTTGAGACATTATGTTGAAATGGAGGGTCCAGCACCCCAAATAGCTTTTGAGGTTAAAACGCACCAGTGAGACGCTGACATCTTCTGGTCGGTTATATACTGTATATTTTAATTTCATTTTCCTGAGTTCACATATACGTTCCTTATGTTACTTATGACTTTGATAGAAGTTATAGGTAATTATGATATGTTGCACATTTAAGCAATTTTGTTTAGAAGTTTTTTCTGTAATAATTTCCAAAAACAATAAGATAAGAAGCTTTATTTTTTATTTATTTATTAATTTGTACTACTACAACAAATTAAAGAACATGTAATGAGCATTAGTCATGCAATTATTACTGTACATTATGTCTGTGTAAAACAATTTGTAATTCCACTGAGGATGATGGGAAATGTAGTTTTGTTGCACAAGCCTGTTAAATGATTAGTATTTTCTGGTTTTATTTTCTAGTATTTTTTCATATTTGGTAAGTTTCATTTCTGTTATTAATGAATAGTGCATGCAATATGAGCTAAATTACACACAACTTAATTAGCAAAATTATCTGATCTTCTTGCTCTTTCTTGCCTAATGAAAAAAATGCTGAATGTTTGAGTAAAATATTTAACTTGTGTTAAATCAGACTGTTAAAATGGCCTTATATTATAGCAAATATATTATATTATTAGAAATATTATAATTATAAATACAAAATATATATTACAATTGGTATATTTAGCTAATTTTCAGTGACTAATTTGACGGACAACCTTACTTTTTTTTACTTAATTTTACTAAACTGTGCAACAAATATATGAGAAAATGCCGTTTTAGATATTTTGCTACAATATCTTTTGTGCACAAGCTCTTTCTGTGTATCTGTTTGCAGATAAACTCATGCAGTATTCGTTTTTGCCACTAGGAGACAGTGCAAGAATATACATCATCAGCCTTTAAATTAAGTAGAGATCCTATTTGTGTAATGTTCACAGTTTTAAGATTGCAGAAAAGAGCCCACCAACCACAACACACTCGGATTTTCAGAAAAAAAAAGAACAAAACTTCACACACTTTGAGGAGTGACCACTGTATGCTGTTAATTTCTTATACTATTACATAAGCGCTGTGATCCACCGTAATGTGTGTTGAATTCAGCAGCTGTTTCAACAAATGTAGCAGTGATTTATCCTGCGTTCCCAGGCGCATGAGCACGGCTCTCAGAAAGCATGTTGATTCAGTACTGAAGTGGAGTTAGACTTGGAGAAAAGATCGGAATCCACACCAGATGAGCATCAGAGGGAATTGTGGGAAATAGTCCATACAGGATATTAAAGCTTAACAGCTGCACGGGGGGTTTGTTTCTTAGTTAACACCTGAAATTACACTTAGAAGTAGATAGAGTTTTCTGAATGGACAGAACGGGGTCATATAGAGTGCAAAAAATATATAGAGGTTAAATGGATGGGTTGCATAATACATGGGTTTTCCTCATTTTCTCACACAGACACATCACAACTATAATAAGCTTCTTATGGGTGTCACTGAGGCTTTTCATGTACATAGTATTTTGTGTGTGTCTGTTGTCTTAGTTATACTTTTGGAATTGTCTCTGAAATATTAGACAAATTTGACAGATTTCTATTTATTTATTCATTTGTTTTTATTAAGATATAACATGAAAACATAACACAAAGTCTGATGTATCCTCATTTAGAAAATTAAATGTGGGTCTGTGTGCTTAAAATGTGATGTTTATTTGTGAAATGCTCCTCACATGACCGCTTGATACATTACAGAAATGAAAGCACTTAGTGAACGTACAGTAGTTATTTATCATAATGCCAGAAGTTCCCAAAATAAGTGTTCACAGTTCAATATGTACCTTAGTGTTTGTGTATGCTGTTGTCAGTTAACTGAGGAATGCCTTGTGATTTAACTGTAGAACAGTGTACGTGGTGCTTGTGTTGGCAGTTATGATCAAAAGATTTGTCTTTTTTGCTGAAAGTGAAAGAACAGGTGGTTTATATTATATAGCTTTTATGGTACAGCGTATTGTTGGATGGTTCAGGCAGTGACATCACAGATGATATTTTCTTTTTTATTATTATTTGGAGCGTTTTTTTTGTGTAATTGTCTTAAAATATCCCTCCCTCCCTCCCTTCCTTGATCTCTCCATCCATCCATCCGTCCATCCCTCTCTCCATCTCTCCATCCCTCCCTCCATCCCTCCATCCATCCATCCATCCATCCATCCACCAATCCCTCCATCCATCCACCCCTCTCTCCATCCATCCATCCATCCCTTCATCCACCCACCCACCCCTCCCTCCCTTTCCTCTCTCCATCCATCTATCCATCCACCCACCCCTCACTCCCTCCCTCCCTCTCTGTTTTAAGTTAATATGGTGTTACTTTGTACTAATTAACATTTCCACATCTTTAAGAGATGAACACTGTAACATTTGTTATAAAACAAACAAACAAAAAAGCAGACATTTTCAAAATGTTCTCAACACTCGTCTCTCTCAAGTGTGTTTTTGTCTCTCTCAAGTGTGCATAACTTATAAAGCAGTGGTCTGCCAGAGTAAAGCAAAATTGCCAGCGTTTGACATTTGTTCCGTTGTAAGTGCTGAGTGTGCCAAAACGCAAAACCCTCATTTGGCTCTGCAGCACTCAGGGGACACATTCAGTTTGAGAGAATGACCGTAGCATGTTGAAGTTGTCCGTGTGTATGTGTTTGCTCGAGTGCCGTCCAGTGTGTTTGTGTGTGAGGAAACTCGTGGTCCGGCTCTGTGATTGTGCTCTCTGTGTAACCCGGCACGGCCCAGCCCTCTGGGACCGCTGCTCATTACAAAAGGCCAGCATGGGAAATGCCAACCCCGCTCCTCCTCCTCCTCTCTCTCTTTCTGAACATTCTTAAGTCCTTGTGTCAGATATTAAGCAGCCACCTCCTAATCCTCTTTTTCTCCCTACATCTCTTTCACACACCCTCCACCTCTCTCTCTCTTGCCTCTCTCAGTGTTTATACACGAAGACCTGACTTCCTAACAAGGCAAACCTGCGGACGGTCCCCACAATGCACTTTCACACCCAATATGGTAGTCCTGATCTTTTATTCAGGGCTCATGTGTGCAGAAACGTGCTGGGAAGCCCACATGGGGCACATTTGTGCGTCTGTAAAAAGAAACATGACTGACAGTAATAGAAGTGGAAAAACATATTAAAACAATCGCACAACTGTGAAGAAACTAGCAGAAATGCTCTGAAATATGACAGTTTTTAATCATAATCAATGTAAAATATCTTTGAAATCAAATAATTACAAAACTGGAAAGTGGAATGTACTAGCAATGTCTTTCTAAAGATATCTGAATGCTTTTGAATATCTCCGTGTCCATATGTTTCGATTTTTATGCTTATTTATTTATGCATTTTACTTATTCACCATCATGCCACTCATGGCGGTGCATTACAAATGAACACCTCTTACACATGCAGAATCACTGTAAAGATTGGCCTCTTTTTGCTTTTTTACTTTGTTTTACAGGTACAGTGCACTGGAGCAATCCTGGGTTAAGTGCTTTGCTCTCAGTGATGGCAGCTCATGAATCACCTTTTTCTGGGGTAGATGTTCCTGTAGCTCTGTAACTATTAGAGCATGGCGCTAACGATGCCAAGGTCGTGGGTTCGATTCCCAGTGAACACGCAGCCTGACAAAGTGATGAATGCACACCTTGCGAGTCACTTTAGATAAAAGCGTCTGCCAAATGCGTAACCTGCAACCTTTTTGCATAGCTAGTCCAGATTTTCAACCACTAAGCCACACCAGAATGAAACACTCATCAGTTCTTTAAACTGTCTCACATCCGACACACTCCCAAACAGGAGGATCGCATGCTAATGAAAATATTCTGAAATGAAAAAGCCAATAACTATGTGGACCTGAAGCCAAAATACAGTTTTATTTTTCTGCGACTCCTGAAAGGCTCCCATGGTCAATTTTACCCTATTGAGACATTCACTACTTTTCTCAAAGACTAAACCAATAAGTTAACAAAATAAACACTGCAGATATAACGTATGCACAGAAAAATGTGAACCAAGACAGGAAAAAGACAATATTACATAAGGTACAGTCTGCTCCAGAATAAGCACATATTTTTAAACTCTTTGAAATTCTGGATTTTTCCAAAGCACTTTAGATTCTTACTCTTGAAGGAATCATCTGAGATTGAGGGAATTTGTTAGTAGTAGTAGCCTCCAGTTCGGTGTTTTCATGCTGTGACCTGGATTTCAAAAGAGGGTAATACAGGGTTGAGGAGGAAGATGGGCTCTGTCAGTACACGATTCGTTCCACCTGCACGATCAGTTCTGTGTATACGCGTAATTACGTAGTAGAAAACGTCATGGTTTCCCTACACTATTGGTATCACGTACGCATGCGATGAAACACATTTGACGGCCAGGTGACATATTTTTGTAGGCTACATTGTGTTTTTCGTTTAACAGTTCACGGGGGTCTATTTTGATGTTTTTAAATGTAGCTTATGCTATGCATTACGATGTCTTTACGTGGTTGCCAATCCAAATTAATAAAGGAGTTGTTACATGAACGTAGACTTTATTCCACATGTAACCAATATCATGTCTTTCTGTCACTGCAAACCTTCCTCCATACTCCCCTTTGCGATTCATTGCTGTATGGCATTAGGCCTACTGCCGTGTTTCTATCTGAGGTCAGTAGAATAGTCAAAGGTTTGTGTCTTTTTTATTAAAAGCTGCTTATATTAGCTAACTTTAAGTTCAGGGGCGGAGCAGGGGGGTGGCTTATGGGGCTCCAGCATAGATGATTAGCTCGCCGCTACAATCAGTGACACACCCACCCATTTACGCACACAGCGCATGAGACAGTGAGCCCATGAACCGTGACGAAGCAAAAAGGAAACAAATGAGTGATCACACAGACTGTTATAGACATGAAGATGAGTAACTGATAATAATTTCAGTTATGAGTGAACACTAGTAAAGCATGAAGGCATTCTAGCATTATTACACAGTACGATGACTTTGAAGCATGCCCACAGGACACTGCATAATTCAGATCATTTGAAATTGATGATTAACTGTTTGTTTGGTCCGTTATTTGCAAGTGATTGTTTATAGTAATGTAGCATGCTGGCTGGCTCCCTCAGAGACTTGGCTGCCCTGTTTGTGGTTTGGTAGGTATTCATGTTACAAAAAAACATGCAGTAATTGTGACTTGCTTGAGGCTTGAGATTACGATCATGTAGTATGTGGGCACAACAAAATATAGCTATCAGCTTAAAAAAATTATATAATTTATATATATATATATATATATATTTGAGACATGGACTCCATAAGTTGTACAGAAACTATATGCAAGTAGAAATTTTGCCACAGACAGAACATTTTGAAGTATTTGAATGATTTATTCAGATAAAATGCTAAAGAAACTGATAGTTGAATGTGTACAGATGGTGTTTCGAGCAGGCACAGTGTGCCGGATGTGCAGGTGCTCAGTTTCAGAGGCCCAGCAGCAAAGCCCATTTGGTTGTGAGAAGAGGTTTGTGTGTGAGAGAGGTTGCAACATTTGTCTTGTTGTTCAGATAGACAAGGCAGAATAAAAGCATTCTTAGGGTGTCCTTAGGGTACCGAAATGGCAAAAATATAAATAAAAGCACCAAATGGTCATGTGTCCATGTGAGTTGTACTACTCTTTAAATGCAAAAATAAATAAATAGCACTTTTATGCACAATACGCATTTTAAAGTGCTCCACAGATCAAAATATAAAATAGAAAAATATTCTAAATACACACATGCATATATACGTAGCTAGCACTTTTTATACATAAGATGCAGTAATATTAGTATGAAAAGTAAAATAAAAGTAAAAATTGTGAAAAGAAAAACAAAATGGGGAAATAATAATAATAATAAAAAAGACTTCCTTAACGTTTCCTCTATCAGCGCTCATAATTTATTTCTCCATCCTCCATTTGAAAAGGTCGCAGGACAACGAGCCAGTCCCTACAGTCTTGATGTTAGGAATGTGATCCAATTGATATCATGTGGGAGAGTATGAAAATCAAATTAATATTCCATATGCTTACTTTCGTTCAAACTACAAACCACAGCTAGAATCAGGTGAGTGTGAAGCATCAGCTGGTAAATTCCCCAGTGCCCTCTTTGAATTGCAAATAAATATAAAGGAAACACTGCATCTTAGTTTAGTGCACAGCTTTTCCTTTGACATTAATAAACATATTAACCGTTAACAATACAGACAAAGGCATAATACTGGTGCAAAGAGAAGCCTTTTGGATCTTATGCTTGGAGTAAATTAATTTATTTCTTTTTTATTTTTATTTTATCTTATTAATAATAAATTTCATTAATTTCATTTTCATCCTTCTATTTAATTCTGTCATTTGGTTTTGATCCCAAAAAGATCTTATCTGGCCAGAGAATAACTGCCCTCTGTCCTTGTCTCTGTCGCCTTTGCTTTTCTTATTTGGGGATGCTTGGCTGATTGCACAGATGAGAAGAGAGCTAAGCTGGATGATGTCAACACTGAATCACCAACTAAATGACTTTAACTGGAAAAATGACTGGTAATGTCCTCTTGCGTTATTGACAAACTGTTTTCCTGTTTAGCTCTGTAACGCTGCGTTGCACTCTGAGGTCAGAAATTGACTTTAACGTAAAATTTCTGTGGAACTTGTTAATAAACAATAATTTGTTGACCGAACCGTTTGACATTTTTTACCGTGTATGATATCAGTTCTTTGTTTTCAAAACGCTCTACTTTGAATCAAAGCAACGTAGAAATCCTGGCCTGGACGCATTTCGGAAAGATGGCACCTATGGTCACCCTAGATAATATGCTCATAATTGTGACCTTCATCTCTATACTGAAATCTCAGTTGGCAATACAGGACACTACACTATGAGCCCAGAGACGCAAAGGCATAGTTCACTCAAAAATAAAAATTGTCATTTACTCACCATCGAGTAGTTCCTTTGTTCTGCCGAACACAAAAAAAGATATTTAGAAGAAAGTTTGTAACCAAGCTGTTTTGGGTCACCATTGACTCCCATAGTATTTTTTTTTCCTACTATGGAAGTC
>JAUMHE010000056.1:19373429-19390549 GCA_032359235.1 Enteromius mattozi | reverse complement strand
TCTAAATTAATTTATTTTATAATTTATTAAATAATAAATTAATAAGTATTAATAAATAAAAAATGTATTGCTTAGTTTGTTAGCTAATGCAGTAATAAATGTGAAAGTGTTAACTGTTAATCAGTTCAAATTGCTACATTTCTCTTGTTTGATTTTATAATCTCAGTATGACCAAGTAATCAACTAGACAAAAAGATGTTTTGAACTGAAATGAGATTCATGAGTTCCAGATGAATTATTTTTTTCATTTTTTATTTTTGCTACCTTTAGCATACTTTAGCACACTTTAGCTCCAAAATCCATCGCTCACTGTTTGAGAGGACATGCAAAGAGTAGTGGGTGTTACACACTTCTAAACATCACATGAGCCCTAGAGGTTAATTTGTTCTGGTGTTTTCAAACGGGTTGCGTCTACGATCCCAGCATAATCCAAGAAGAGTAAGTCTGTCTGGGCATTCCCTGTCAGACGGTGGAGCATGATTACTCATCATTTATGATTTATGTGTGCCTCTTCCTACTCAATTCTCAGCGCTGCAGGCATAGATACAGTTGGGAAAACAAACAGCAACACCCAAACTGGTTGAGATGGAGTAATCAAGACAGTATGGAAAATATGTAAACAGCAGGCCAAGTGAGAAGCAGCATGATTCCCTGGGGGAAAAGCAGAAGAGAAGAAGAGGATTCACATGCTGGGAACACAGAGAGACACAAATGATATGTTTTATTAGAAACAGACTGTATCGTGACATTGGCACTGCCATGAGGGATATTAGTATGTATTAGGAGTTGCTCAGTTGGGTGGAGTTCAGATGGGTGTGTGTCTGAACAGTACACTGTTATTGTACAGTACAAACTGGGGTAAGGGGATTCTTAAAAACTTAAAAAATAATTCTTTCTCAATTTAACTCCATCCATCCAATCATTCTCATGGCATAAACGTACCTGAGGGCACTTTTTAGTGAGACACGAAATACGTACCAAGTAGTACATATCATTGCAGTTTCCAAAAGAAATTAACACTAGAGGCAGTAAAACTCAGACACCTTTTATTCCTTTTCACACAAATTTAGAGTTTTGATTAATATAGCACAATTGTCAAAGATTTACATCAAGAATATCATTTTATGACCTCAAAACAAGATTAATATGATGGGAGATTTGAAAACAATACCTACCTATATTAACATAATAAAAACATATTGAACCTGTGTTTTAGCGACAGTCCACGCATATTTGGATTCTGAACCGTCGCAATATGTAGCCTACCTGAAGCAATGTAATAAAAACACAACAATATGTACCTACATTATATCAACATAATAACCTGTGAACCTATGTTTTAGAGCCACTCAGTGGACATTTCTCTTTGAAACTGTGTCGAAACGTGCAGTAAGGTATGTATGTGTTGCATGGTGTATGAAATCAGGTAAAAATTTGTTTAATAATAACTACACGCAGCTAAAAGCCAGTTTTCTGTTTTTGTGTGAGTTTTGAAGCCGAACGTTTGTCTGTGAGGGGTCACTCCAAATGTTTTGTTTAATCAGAACCCGCTTTATTTGATTATGCGTTTTTATCAGCCTGGCTCTTGTTTGCATATAGAGGGCAATAAAGTGTGAGCAACTGAGCGTGTGAGAGAACAAGATCTCACTGAATCATCAAAATGTGTTTGACTCCACTGCAGCTGGAAACCTTACAACTTAGTTCACACTGCAGAACGGTCAGACCTTCAGGATTATTGCATGTCAGCTGTGAGGTATGTGTCAGAAGCCTTTTAAACTCTTTCTTTAGCAAGCTGGTAGTATTTAGAGAGAATGGAGTGGGTTTATTTAGTACCACACGACCGGAGCCAGTCATATTATTAGTTTAAGATGATTCCCATGTCTGCATGGAACTTAAAATAGGATATTAAGTAAAGATCATGTTCCATGAAAATATATAAATTTCCTATCGTAAATATATCAAAACCTAAGTTTTGATTAGTAATGTACATTGCTAAGGACTTACTTTGGACAGCTTTAATGGCAATTGTCTCAATATTAGATTTTTTTGCACCCTAAGATTCCATATTTTCAAATAGTTGTATCTCAACCAGATAGAATCGAAAGCTTATTCATTCACAGTTTTGTTTGTGGAAACTGAGCATTTTTAAAAGCATTTTTAAAAGCATTTTTTTATGACATGCATCAGATGGTCACTGCGCAGATAAGGACTAGATGTCTGAGGCTGGATTGACCACATGCTAATCCCAAAGAATTCCTGCCGGCCCACAGTGCTTTTTACTAAACCTAAAAATCAGCAGCCATGCATCAGGATTTTTTTCTTGCAGTGCCACAGCTCCAACCCAGAACATTCTCTCTTGCTGTAATTGTTGATTATTTCCATTGCTTGGCATTCGTTGGCTCGACTGTGTCGGTAGGAACTCAATACGAGGACGTAGTCATCACTCCGCCAGAGTGTGTGAGTCTGCATGTTTTTGATGAATGTATGTGTGTACATTCTGTTGATTTGAGCAGTGTTGGGTTCCTGCGGTGAGCCTGACTGTGAGTAGACTTGATATTGTGAGACTTCATTGAATTGGTCTTCGCAGACAAAAACTCTGTTGAGAGTCATAAAAAACAATTCCATTCTGTCTATGGAGTCGTTGTCCAGCCGGTTTCAAAATGCATGTCCACCAACAATGTATTAAAGGGATAATTCACCCAAAAATGAGCATTCTTTTATTATTTATAGGTTCCAAACTTCTATGAGTGTCTTTCTTCTGTGCAACACAAAGAAACTAAATGGGTTCAACATAACATTTTTTTCATTTTTATATACATGCGTGTATTATTTATCACAGCAGCCACAACCTAATACTGTTCCTAAAATGTGCTGACACCGGTTATGATCATCAGTTCATGTCTTTAGCATACGTGAGGATTGGCAGTGATGTTCTAACCTTACCACCCGCAGCTTAAAGAGAGCCTGAGGAATTCACACTTTGTTGAATGTGTGCTCCATATGTGAGCATTAACGCAGTGGGCTGCTTGTTCACGCACCTGCCTCTCTGCAGGGCTCTGATTGGCCCCTGCATGTTCCAGCAGGACGTTCCTCCTCGGAATCATGGGAATGTTCTCCTGTAGTGTGCTGGTTGGAAGAATGGTTCTAGTTTTGGGAGCACTTGGGCTCTCGTGCCATGCTAGACTTGGCATTTTTTCGCTCTTACACTGGCTGCAAACATTAAACACCATCCTGAGTGTTACTTATAACGATGCTTATTACAGCCAGCACCGAGAGGATCATTAAAGATAATAAAATCCAGGACACAGGATATATGTCAGACTCATAACATGCCAGCATCTAATAGGGGATTTTTTTAAAGACAGGTCTGCATTCTTTGTTCGTGTTTCTGTTGTTGTTTCTAAGCAAATATGCATGCATAATTGTTCAAGCTAGATCTCCTGTTTTGAGTGTTTTGCTGAAGTATCAGTGATCGTATTCACATACACATGAAAATTTAAAGTGGTTGTGGTTTTAATACATTTTTATTTCAGTTTTAGTTATTTTAATACATCAAGTAAACATAATTAATATAAACCTTGGAAACTAGTTGAAATAAAAAGTATTTTATATTTAGTTTTATTTGGATCATGTTGTTTACTCTAATAAAAATACTGCTGTTAAACGATTAATCCCGATTAATCACAGCCAAAAAAAAAGAAAAAAAAAAAGTTTACTTAATATATGTGTATACGTATGCATATATAAATACAAATACATGCATGTATATATTAGAGCAAATGTTTAAATATTAATTATATTTTTATATAATGTAAAATATAAGAATATAAATATATATACAGAAGAAATACACACACCCACATATGTGTGTGTGTAAACAAAATCCTTTATTTTGGATGCGATTAATAACGATTAATTGTGTATTTACCTGTGTGTGTGTGTGTGTATGTATGTATGTGTATATATATAAGATAATACAATTTAAATAAAATATATCAAGATCTGTATAAAATAATTATATACTGTACATTGGTAGTAGTTAACCGCAAAGGGGCCTAAAAAAATTTTTTTTTTTACATTATGGAATGACAAAAGGTTCATGTCTAACAAGCAAAGTCCACATCAAGTGCTGCATTTGGGACAAGGCCAATATTTAGCTTGATGGGATAGCTGTGCTTTCCCTCTGCTCTTCTCCTCCTCTTTCATCAGGCTTGTTATTAATGCTGGATTCTGCGTCCCACATCATACCAACATCTGGTAAGGGACGCTCCGAACAGACATCTCACTTTGAAGCTGACATCTTCTGTATAATTATTTTGATATCACCAAACAAAACAGCTCATGTTTTCCAATAAGACAGTGCACTCCGAAAAAAGACCTTCAATTGTTAGCTTCATGGAAACCAGCATCAGAAATTATGATTAGATGGCACGATTGCAC
This sequence comes from Enteromius mattozi, assembly GCA_032359235.1. Lineage (NCBI taxonomy): Eukaryota > Metazoa > Chordata > Actinopteri > Cypriniformes > Cyprinidae > Enteromius > Enteromius mattozi. The sequence continues at coordinate 19,386,109 of JAUMHE010000056.1, read as the reverse complement.
AACGTCACGCCCAAACAAATGATTGTCTGTGTTTTTAGGAGCGCAAGGAGCTGTATTTTTCAGAATTAACCTGGAGCATCAGCAAGTTTTCACACAAATTGTTAGGACATTAAATGGAAAATGGTTAATAACATATAATAATAATAATAATAATAATATATTTTATATACCTGAATATATACATATAATAAGCCAAGCATAATTTTGAATTGTTTTTAAATCTAATTTTTATTTTATTTTATTTGTTAGTTTATTTTTTATTTTATTATTATTTTAAATATTTATATTATTAGTATTATTATTTTCTTTTATTTATTTATTTATTTATTGTATTTTCCCCAATTGGTTTATTTATTTATTTTAAATATGCTGTTCAGGAAAAATAAATAAATAAATAAACACAACTTTTATTTATTTAATTACTTTCCCCCCCCTTTTTTTTTTTTTTTTTTGAATGGTCATCAATAGATGCTGTTTCAAGCACATACTGATGCAGTTATAGCGTGTACCAGCAGGGGAGAAGCTAACCAGCTAAACCCTGCCCCCCTGGTAATAATAGTTAGCATGCATGTTGTTTTGACTGTGGTTTCTGAGGCTGTTTGTCAGTGAGAGATGTGGGGCGTGGGGTGGGTGTGTAATCTGAAGAGACCCCTCCGATTGCATTCAACAGAGAGCACATTGTATTGTACTTCAATCTCAAGAGTCTTCGTAGGAGCATGTTCACTCCAGTCCCACTTCAAAGAGAGAAACACAGAGAGAGATGCTTGTTACTCTAATAGTTTTTGTGCCGTTCATGAAAACAGATAATGTTATCTGCTCTCGTCATCAGAGCTCAGATAATCCTTTGAGAAACCAATTTGTTGGCTTTAGTGGTCAGCTGCTTTTTCATAATAGAAACTTTTCCATGTAAATTGGGTAATTACATTGCAAGAAGATTTTACGTCATTTCCGTCAATGACGTGCTGTAGAGTTGCACAGTTGATTGAGTTAAATAGAGATTAGTGCCTTATTAAATGTAAACAAAACAAAGTATCATACAAATTATAGTATAGTACAAGTTCAAATTTACAAAAAATATTTTTTATTTGTTTGTATTTTTAAAATGTTCATAATTTAATAAATATTATGTATAAAATTAATAATAACTATTTTATTAAAATGATTTAGTCCTAATGTGATGTTGTAGATAAACTAAAAGAGAATCAGAAGTTGAAAATAACTATTTATATATTTGTGTCCAGAGGGCTGAAGGTTACGGCACTAAAGCTGTCAGTATCTTCTCAGTAATTGCTTGGGTTCTGTCTGGTCTCTAACAGCCCTGAAGCCAGTGTTAAATTCCATGCTGTTATTGAGGTTATATGATAACCTGCCTGCTTTCTTCAGTAGTCTTTTTATTAGATATGGTAGGGTCGCACTGCATTGATATTCCTCAGACATTCTGTTTAGGATTTATTTTAACTAAGTTTAAAATTTTTTGCAATTGATTAAATTAATGAAAGGTTCATATTTTGTTTTTGGGAATCCCCAACAACAGCTTGACATTAATGCAAGGTCAAAAAATACATTCATTGTCTTATAATATGCATTTATTTTTTTACCTTACTTTCTCAACGACTCATTTTTCCAAACTTCCTTTTTGTGATGCTAATCTGTGGTCATAATAAAAGCAGCGTTTGTGAGCCCAGTGCTGCTTTGTGTACAGCAGCGATTCTCAATCCCAGTCCTCGCGCCCCACCGCTCTGCACATTTCGTATGTTTCACTTGTCGCTTTAGATGTTTGTTCTATTCAAACGTGAGTACCCTGCAAAGTGCACATGACCGGATATTCCGCCATGATTCCAGTTCAAAGCGAACTTATACGTTCCATTCAAAGTGCTTTAAAGTGTGAGCGACGTAATTTAAATCGTATTCGTTTATTTACAGCACAAATTCGTGAATGAATGTTCCGAAGTGAGACATGCAAAATATGCAGAGCGGTGGGGCGTGAAGACCCGGCTTGAGAACCGCTAGTGTAACCAAGAATTGACACTTTCTTTTGAGAGACTTTATACAGGGTGCACTTTCAGATTTAAAACTTGCAGGATGTTTTCATTCCCTTAGAGCTGTTACAAACTGAACTTCAATAATCCATTATAAGGGCACTTGAACCACTGAATTGTGCACACTGCGTTCATACTTGGCTTTCTAGATTTGATCAATTAAGTTCGTAAATCTCTTTTTTGGTTTGATTTAAAACCAAACATCGTTAACATTCAAAACATAACCAAAAATGTAATACTTGCATACATTTGGATTTGCTCACAGAATTGTGTTTGAACTCTTCTGTCTTGCTTTGATTTAATTATTAGCTTTTACGCTACAAAAATTGTAGACCTGTGCTATGTTTTGATTCTTACGCACATCCAGCAGTGAGAGTGATGACAATGATAAAGGAACTATGACTTGCTACTTTGCTGCACTGGTATTTCCTTCAGGAACAGTTGTATAAATCTAGTGTTGTTGTATTTTGTCTGTAATCCATCAGCCAGCGAGCATCCTTCAGAAGCTCCAGCACTCTGGCTGTTTTAAAGAGGATTGAAGTCGTTTGTTTTATAAATCAGAGTCGGTCTGGGAGAGCGTTAGGCTCGGCGGTGTTCTTCAGATCACTGCTTTACAGCTACACGGCTCATGCTGGGTGCTCTTCTGCGTAACTCAGCCTGCCTTTGAGCTTGTCAACTCATGTTAAACCTGTAAACTGAGAACTTGATAACAACTAGAGATGGGGAGAGAGAGAGGGCTGAAAGGCTTTTGTCTGTCAAAACCAGGTCCAACTTTCTGGGATTTTCAGCTGTTTGGGTAAATTCTCATTTCGGTTCAGACATTTAGCTTTTTTTCTTTAATCCAAATATGTGTTTTCTTTATTTTGTTTTGTGTTACAGACATAACTTGGACATGAGATCCACCTAGAAATTAACCCACCATAAAATATTTTCCTTTATTTATATTTTATATTTTTCTTTCCTTTAATATATATATATATATATATATATAATTTTTACAATATTTTAGTACGTTATTCCATTGTAATTAGGAATATTTCACAAAAATATTTAAACACTGCTTGTTTGTGTATACATTTATAAATTAAGGAAAAAAAACATTATTTTTAACATATTTTTTGTATTATTTTTAAATTTCAAATGTAATTAGTTTCAGAATGCTTAATTCAACTGAAACTGATAGACGTTTTAATATTACAAATATTGCTTCAGGAGGTTTTTATCAACTTTTTTTTTTTTTTTTTTTTTTTTTTTATTTTTTAAAAAAAAATTGTTTAGAAAATTAAAAAAATCTCCTAAAAAAGCTTTAATTTCAGTGATCAAGGACTACTAAATGGACAGTTTATGATGAACTCTGTTGCACTTTATTTTTACTTAAAAAAATCATAGAAATTTGGATTTTGTTTAATAAAATGTAGTTTAAGTTGATTAATCGATAAATTACTCATTAGATTAATCGAACTAAAAATCGTTGGTGACAGGCAGCCCAACTCTCTCTCTCTCTCTCTTTTCTCTCTCTCTCTCTCTAGCCTATATATAATAAAATAAATCTAGCTATTATTAATAAATACACTTTTAAAGTTACTGAAGTGTAATTTTGCTTAGAAAAAACATTTGATTCATGCATTTGGTGCTTGATGAGTGTTAATTTTGGACCTTGTGTATATTTTTCTAAGGATTTTTTGCCCTGTCTGTTTTATAAATGCTCACAGTGAGTGAAGGGAGAGAGAGAAAGAGAGAGAGAGAGAGAGCAAAAAGGGAGGGCAAAAAAGTGAGAGGGAAAGGGGAATGGCAGTAGCCTGCAGCTAGACTTCCTAGATTTCCGTGCCGTGCGCTCGTTGAGTTTGTAGGTGCTGCGTCTGGATCTGACCTCCTCTCTTAGTCCATAGCCATATATAGTGTGAATCTCTTTTATGATCCTCTTTTTTGGCTAGAGCGAACAGGGAATGTGAGTCAACATTTCAGCCTTTCTCAGGAAGCCAAGAAAGCTGTGGTGTTTGCGCACACATCCACACACTCACTCCTGCTGGCTGGATTACAGCGTGTGTTTGAGAGAGGTGCGCTGAGCTGCCGAAGAGTCGGACCGGACCGTCCCGCAATACTCCCAGCTCGGAGGAGAATGCGGAGCTGGGGCTGAAACACACACGCATTCACACCCGTTGAGGATGGCCACCGCTGTGTTTCAGGTAAGGAGCTGGTGACACAGCTCAATGACGCTGGGAACCTCCTCAGATATCTGGGGAATTTTAACCTCATTTGCACTCGGGGCTGCGCGTGTGTGCGCCTCTGACGGTTTGTTTGCTTGTTCTGTGTGAAGACAGAGAGTAAGTGTTCGCAGACGTGTTTAAGTCAAGCTCAGACTGCAGAACGTGTGAGACGAGAACAGTCAAGCAGCTCTTGTAGGTTTGTGAAAAGCGCGGGACTGCTGTGGTTCACAGTGATTTTAAAGGAATAGTTCACCTGACAATGAATTTGTCCTCAAACCTGTATGACTTTCTTTGATGATGTTTTGAAGATGTTTTCATACCTTTTAAATTCCTCAAAACGACAAAGCACTATAGAATTAGCATAAAATAGTCTGTATGACTATGTTTCAAATTTCTGAAGTTGTCAATTGTTTGAGGAACAGACTGAAATTGAAGTGATTATTTGCTGAAAAGCTTTTTTGTTTGCTGTAGTAATTTGTCCTTTGAATTATGTAATGCTGTTTGGTTTTGTTGGCATGAGACCAAGCTCAGTGTATGGAAACATCACATTTAAACAGTAAGAAGATTTACAGCTTCTGTAATTAACTTAAATAATTTATTAGCCTTTAAAATGTGAACTGAGTTGGATAATGACAGTAACTTTGCAACACTGAAACTGTTATTGAACTGAATCGAATCAACATTAAACTTAAGATGAACAATGACACTGTTCACTTCTCTAGAGTTGCTTACAATTGATGAATTTCACTGTTATTCATATATATGTGTGTGTGTGTGTGTGTCTTGCTTAAATTAGCCTAATTGTATGCTGATTGCCTATTGATTGCCAATTTGGTGCATTACTAGTGAATGTATGCCTGCATGTGTTTCTGTATATTTTCGATCTGCTGAGAGTGTAGAGTGAGAACTGGAGTTGTCAGTGTTTTGAGTGAGTCTCCGGTGTGGTGTAAGTGTCACTGTGGTCTCACATCGAGGACGCTCAGCTTTGATTCAGGTCTCTGAGTGGCATGTTTTCAGAGCTTCCCTTTCTGCTGTAACAAATGCGGCTGACAGGATGACAAAGCTGCTGTTAAATGCTGAACAATAGCCATCCCCCTGTGGCGCAGACCAGCACCTCGGCGTGTGGCTTTCTCTTCTGTAGATACGCATCCCACCAAACCTGTCAAAAACCTGCCCTGGACATATTTAAAAATAAGAAAAAATCTTAAAGAACATGTAGCCTTTATTTTATTTTATTATATTTATTTTGTTTTGTTTTCATGATATATATATGTATAATAATTGATTTATACATTAGATGATCTGCTTTTTAATTATGTTTATTTTCTTTAAACAATTAATACAGTAAAGGATTATTGTTCCAGTAGTAAACATCTACTCGTTACGGTAATGAGAATATTTGTGTAAATGTTCTTTTTTTATTTTATTTTATTTTGAACTTCTGAAATAAAGACAATTTGTGTGGTTAATGTTTATTTATTATATTTTATTTTAAGTCAAAAATAAATATAAATGTGTCACTATCCTTGGTTTTGCCTATTTGTAAGTATTTTTTTTAACTAATTTAAAGCACAATAAAATCTTTTATATATTTTTTTATGTACAAGTCAGAATAAGCATGTAGTTTAAATTTTTACATAAATATTGTGTTACACTGAATGACAATATAACATTATTTCAACCAAAATTTGACATTTTATTCTCCAAAACCTTAAAAGTAGACACTTTTATATTGACATAAAATCACTTATATGAATTTCTTTTGATGCGGGCATCTTTTTGATTTTGGGTTAAAATGTGACCTGGACATATTTTAATGACCTTCACCCTCTCACAGGATTTCTCCATTGCCCAGACATAACCTGATGACCCTGAGGTCAGGACAAGCAGTGACCTTAAATGTCAAACACCAGACACTTTAGTGTTGGTTATTTATGATGCTGCAAACTCAACTAATGTGTTTATGGCATCAGGGGTTAGATAAAGCTTGCGACTTTTCGTGTACCAGGGCGGTTTTTGCATATTTTCAGTTGGCAAAACTCTGATGACGATCTAGTGCTGTGTAGCGTTATCGTGCCGTCTGTGCACACCCATGCAGCATTTACAGCTCTGTTTGTTCCCCTCTCATCCATCCTACCTCAACCATGGGAAAGAATGCACACTTTGTGTTTTTGGCACATTTGCAGATGCAATTTGGTCTAATTTGGCTCAAATTGAGGGGAAAAAGAAATAACGCTGTTGTGAACACATCCAGTGTATTTATCATTATCTAGAGATAGCGAGAGGGGAAATAGATGGTTTCAGTTTCTCATGACTGCGTCACTCGTAACAAATGTGTTTTATTCCCCAGACTCTGTTTGAGTTGTGCGCATTTTTCTCCATTTTCGGTTCATTTTTGCATGTGCCGCAGATCCTACTGTACTGAGCTTCACACAGGTTTCATTGCATGCCGATACGCCAGTAAAACTATCACCTGATGGAGCTTAAGAACCTGCAGTGACTCAAATATGAAAGAAGGAGATTTGCGGTCAATCAAACAGGGGCTAATTAACCAACCATTTTGTTAGTTTCCCTGCTAAGCTGTCTGATCCGTGATCGCTGCCAACTGTTTGATGCTGAAGGCTTTTTTCTTCTGAGAGAAAGTTTCTGTTTCTTCCAGTGAGTTATTGGCAGGCCCACACAGAGTATGAATATGCTAATCTCCATAGAAAGCTCTGCAGATTCACAAAGTTATACACATCCCATTGCATCTCTATCAATCAATTTCCTTATACAAGTTTTCATTAAGTGTATTATGCTTGCCGATATTGGCACTGTACAGTAGAGATTTACAGAACACTAATACAGTTTACAAATTTAACTGCCTTTCAAAAGTTTGGGGTCAGTATGATTTACATTTACATTTTTATTTTTATTTAAAAAATTGCAAATATTCTTTAAATTGTACAAACGAGACATTTGCTGTATAATGTCAAAATGAAATAAATGAAAGTCTGAAAGAAGAAAGTCATATACACCTAAGATGGCTTGGGGGTGAGTAAAATATGCCGTAATTTTCATTTTTGGGTGAACTATTCCTTTAATGTACTTTTGTCGTGTTTAACTCTTTTAACGTTCCACAGAATTCTACTTAGAAAATGCAAAAGGAGCTGTCTGGGCATAGTTATTGGTAACTGTTGGCTGATTTCCACAGTGATAATGGTTTCAAATATTAACAAGACATGCAGAGAAAGTGCTTTCTCTTGCTTTATGGTCTCCGTTTGGTCTCCAGGTAATCGTCGAAAGAGAGTTTGTAGCAACTTGGTTGAGCTCTGAGCAGTTTTCTTCAGCATTCCTCCTGTTGGCTTCGGCTGTGATTTAGAGCCTCCTCAAGCTCCTCTGTTACTGCAGTTCCAACATTTCCCACTTACACATAGCAGGGCAGATGAATCCAGATCCTCAGCACTCTAACACTGTCCGGTGTGGAATTCTGTATGATAAATGTGCATTAAAAAAAACGGGCTGTTATGGAAGTTCAAGGATCATTTGATCTCATGGCTGGAAGATGTATTTAGTGTCGGCTTGGATTCCGCCAGATAAATAAATCTGCATATCTGCCATTAGAGAGTTTGGCCAGCCATCCAATGTTGAGATCGACTCACTTTTCCTCCTAGGAAAGCAGCATTCAACGTGGATGTTCAAATATACCAGCAGATTATGCAAAAGAGCAGTTTGGTTTGTGCATGTTGGCTTGTTAAGAAGCATTCGCAACATGCTTAAACGGAAATTACAGCTTTGGAGGTAAATGATAGGACTCGTAACTGGCTCGTAAATTTGAGAGTATTTTTCGAGCGTTGTTAAGCTTGTTTACATTCTCGTGCCGTGTTTTAGCTCTCGTCATATCAAACCTGGAGATCTTTACAACAGATTCATACCGTGACAAAACAACTTTCTTTATTCTCTAGGGTGATGAGAATTGGGTTTTTGTGTGTGTGTGTTTGCAGCAAACTCTTCTTTACAAATTGAATTAGGTCCTTCTTGTACTTCTTTGATGTCTTATCAAGGGATAACTAATATTTATTTCCAAGTAACATGCTGCTAACTGCAGATGTTTGAGTTGTGACGAGACTTGCATGGAATCTGCACTTGCAGAATTTAGCTGAGATGTTCTCAGAAATTTAGTATGTAAATAAAATACATTTCAGCAAGTTTGTGTATTTGCTCAGTCACTGCATCATTACATTATATTTACAGTATATTGACCATTGTGCACTTTAGATTAACCACTGATGTAGATACTGCAAAACAAATAAATAAATAAATAAAATAAAAAATGCTGAAATTAAACATTTTTTTTTTTGAAAGGTTTTAAATTCTCACCAATAAAATACAATAAAACAGTAAATATTATAAAAAATTATATTTTATGTATGTTTTCTATTTTATTTATATGCTGATTTGCACAATCAATTATTTTGAATGTTCTGCTATAATATTTAATAATTTGTTTAATATAATATTTTGTGGAAACAAAACAAAGTTCAGTGTTTATTTGAAATTTTATTTTTATAACAATGAAAATGTTTCTCTTTTGCACCCTTTGATCATTAATGTCTTTGCTAAATATAAATATTTATTATATTTAATATATTTTATAAATATGTATTATTATTTAATATTTATTTAGTTTTTCTTCTTCCTAAAATACCATATGCTACCTTAAACTTTGTGTATAAATATTTGTAATTTATAAATATCAATAAAAAAAAATAAAAAAAAAACATTGCAAAAAATATACAACTACTTCACACAAACTACTTAGTCTCTGCCTTTTTTGTTTATTATGTATTTTGGCTAATTTGATTACATTTCTGCTCCATTTAGCATAATTCTCCCGTTTTTGCTCCAAAATGCAGTCTGGGCCTGATCTTGTCTATGTTATCCTACCATCGCTTACACCTAGATACTTTTCCATTTGGCTTTATGATCTTCAGACAGATAGACTTCCCCATAATCCTCGCTGACTAGTGTGTTAAAAGAGCCACTGTTTTCGAATGGCACCAGAGCAAATGCATTCAAGATGTCCACATTCTCCAGGGTTGTTAAATTAAAGTGCCAGCGAACATGAAATCTGACAAGATAGCCAATATGTAACCAACATGGAGCTGTTTTGATTGGGGCCCCGCTTTTCACGAGGTCACAGCAAATTAGCAGCGATCTTTAAGAGGTTTTCAGGCATTAGCAAGTTGAAGTCTGTCTCCGCCAAATGTTTGCAGGCTGTGAAGTGTTGGGAGGAGATGCTGACGGAGGCAGAAACACGTGCCGCGGCATTCCTGTGTAGAAGCTGAGGCTCTGGGACGGTTGGGAGGGGGTTGATTTAAGACCCCTGCAGCATCTTCACAGCCTGCTGCAGTTTAAATGGATGAATGCGTTCGCGCTGCAGAAACAAAGCACTGCCGCTCGCTGGGATTGTTTATTACTGCAAGTTGGCGGGCAGCACGTTCAGCACGTTCAGCATGCTGGGGCTGATGGAGCACCCGTCAGGAAGATTGGGATCACACGAGTCGGAAAGCACAGGGCCTGGTTGCAACGAAACCTTAAGATAAGAAATCCCATCATAAATGAATAATCTCTAAGGGCTTACCTTACTTAAGGTTTTTTTTTTCAACTGACTGCATCATTACTTTGAATATAAATAGTGTGAAAATTCAGAGTAATGGGGTTTTATTTGCAATGTTTTAAGTAGTAGTACCAGTCATCATGTCTAGAAAAGGCTTTAGTTGATGACGTGCCAATATAATGCCATTGATCAAATCAAATTTGTCATGATCTGTATTGGTCAGGGTAATTCATTAGATAATATTTGCTATAATATGCATGCCTTTTAGTGAATTAAACTAAACTATCTGTTTGTACAGTCATTATACATAATATAAAAAAATATTCAAAAAATATAAATATATTTTTAAAATATTTAATAATGGAAAAAATTATTTAATAAATAAAAATGATTTAATAATGCAAGAAAAAGAAAATAGGCCTATATAAACAAATTGTCATATTAATGTAAAAAAACAAAAACAAATTGTATATCAACATATTAACAGAATATCATACCTATTATAATTTTATTTTAAATTAATTGATTTTTTATAAAATATTAAATTGATTAATATATTACATTAAATATTATAAATATGAAAAAAAAAAAAATATATATATATATATAGTAATGTAATAAACAAGTTGTCATGGTAATTTATAAAAATATTAATTGTATAATAACATATTAACAGATTATCATAGTAAAATAACAAAAAGTATGAATTATGTTGAAAAAACAATTATATTGTATATTATATATATAATATATTATAGAATATCAAAATAGTAAAATTATTTATATATTATTTATTATTATTATATAATAATTACATATATGATGAGTTAATTTGCAAAAACAGAACTCCATTTGTAACAATTTTCAAAAATCATGTTTTTTCCTCAAACTAAACCAAACTACAGCTGGGTTTTTTGATTCGCTTAAAAAATACAGGTAACTGACACAATAAAACAGAATGCAAACATAATAACATAATAAAAAAAACATGATTTTTGAGAAAAAAACAAAACAAAAATGGAGTCATATGTTTTTTGCAAATAAACTCTTCATACATACATATTGTTAAAACACTTCATTTACTGCAGATGCTGATAATGCCCAAATTAATAAGCCTGGTCATTATGTATTAGTCTATCAAAACTGCATGTGCAGTTTCATCACTTCCACAAAAGTAGAGGTCATAAATGTAATAAAATGTTAGCAGTTTCTGAAAATTATTTGGCCTCTGCTGTAGATTACTAATGTTTGCCGTAAAAGATGTACAGTAATGGTATCTTTGGCTTGATTTCTGCCTCCCTAATGAATTGGCCGCTTGGTTTGAGGTGGATTATGCCAGCGTTAACTTTGCTTAAGCAGGCATTCGGAGAGAAAGGACATCGGTAGAGGGGCTCTCAGATGGGTGGATCCCATTTCTAAGTAAGAGTTGGCACTATGTAGACCTGCTAAGAGGCCCACAGGAAGTCATTTGAGGCAGAATTAGTTAAAACATCCTGTCTTTGGTACACTTTCACACACTAAAGCCTCTATTCAGGCTAAAAAAAGGTTGCAGTGATTAAAACTCAAAGCACTTATGAGGAACTAATGTTCAGTGGCTATAATTGATTTACTTATTATAAAGTTCCAGACGTATCATACAAACCATAATTGTGTGTATTAGCAAGACATTTTTGTCCTTGATAAACCGAGTTTTTGGAAGGGATCTTAGGAGAGAAGGCAAGCGTGGCAGCCACTAATCAGCAGTTAGGAACGCAGTTCTGCCATTTATATGTTTGTAAAGATCTTCGTTTGGTTAATAATGCTTTCAGCTGCCAATAGGAGTGTAGTTCTCTGGCTGTGTTTAACAGAGACTACCAAAACCGATGTGGTAAAATCTGCAGATTCTCTAGAAATGTTGTCTTGGTTGTTCTGCAGTGGTTGTTCATTCGATTCTACATTGTAGAGTTCGTCTGATTGGAAATTCACAGCAGCAGTTCACCACTGGATTTAATGACCGAGCCAAATAAATCTGACCAAAGCCCATATCGATGAGGGTCTGTGGTGCAAGCGAGTACCAGCGTGGGAAGATCTGCCAGAAATATGTCTGGATGGCAACTTAACCATTGCCGCATTTTAACATTTCAGTGCAATCAAGTAGCTCTGTTTCTCGCAAAAACTGGTTTTCGTAACCCATCGTCGCTGTTGGAGACACGGGCCGGCCGCTTCTGTTCCTGTTTGAGGTTTTTCAGATTTGAGGTTGAGATTTTGTGGCTTGTATGCAGTATTGTCCCCAGTAATTACTCTAACATGCCAGTCCTCCAGTCTGCTGATCCCGTCACGAGTGATTAATCATGTGTTTGTTTCTCTTCCTTGTATACTGCCACCATGGGTTGGTGATGTTACGGCAGCCTAACTGTTCTTAAAACACATGCTCAAACAGTTTTAAGGGTGATATTATAATTATCTGTATGCACATGCATTTGATATGAATGCAGTGACTTTTAGAGACATTCCATTCAGCTGTGCTCCATCCTGCTTGCATTAATTTTTCAAAATGATGTATTTTTCAAACCCCATTTTTAATTATTTATGTAAAGGCCTTTTATTGGCGTTTACACCAGTGTTCACTGTAGAGAACCTTGCTGCTGCTGCAGTTAAACAGCTGCAGTAAACAACACCTCTCCACAAGTCTGGTTTTTGATCTGTTTATGAACTGCTTTATTACAGTGATTTGATTTACCACAAGTCCACAGACTTAAAACAGTAACAGTACAATAACAGACACCAATGAAAGTTCATTTTTATTCAGTTTTATGGATTAAGGCTTTTAAAAGTAATTGGGTATGGAGATATATA
>JAUMHE010000056.1:19331462-19345735 GCA_032359235.1 Enteromius mattozi | reverse complement strand
TTCTTAATGCCTGTTGAACATAACAGAGACATTTTATGATTATTACAATAAATTTCTTACATACGGCTCCTTTAAATTTAATTTATTTTATAAATAAAAAATATAAATACATTTACAGACAATGACAATCTAATTAATATATGAATTTAAATATGTTTTTACAATTAAAAAATAATTTATAGTAGGCCTATATATTTAATTTAATACAAAAAAGTGTTTTTTTTTATGCTTATTGAAATATTGTGTTTTTAGTTTAGCAACATTCTAACTCTATCCAAATCCATTGTGATCTGAATCTTATGAGGTCTGATGAGAGTTAGGATGTTCCCTAAGTAGTAGCCAGCAGATCAGCTCAGTAGGTTTTGAAACAGAGCCATATCTTATGTTTGCCTAATAGTTTTTTTCATCTGCACATTATAGTTACTGTGAATAACAGCCATAGTGGTTTGTCAGTAGATGGCGTTCTCAGGCAGCTCTTAATAACCCGGGGCGGTGTGGGGTCATTAAAGGTCAAGGTGGTCTGGACAGTGTGATTTATGATGCAATTGCAGGGGCTTTACGTAAGAAAACATGCCTGATTTTACTTTTAAAGTTAATACTTGGCCATTGCTTTGAAAGCCTTTGTCTGACCCTGTCTTGAGGTTCAGGCAAATCTGTTTTCTTAAACAATTCATTTGAATGTATCCTTCTGATCTGGTTAAGTCACATAGCTGGTTGCCACTTACAAACATTAGAATGATGACAGCGCGTTTTGAAGTTAGATTGTTAAATGTTTCTTGTTATTTTTGAGGATAGTGGTATCGTTAAGTGCCTCGCTAAAGAAAGGGATTCATTCAGTGAGTATAAACGTCAGAAAAACAGCCTCTAGTGGAGTTTGTGGCTTACCTTCTCAGTGGCTCACAGGTCTGTCCTGATGTAGGTCTAGTGCTTTTAGAAATGCTTTTCATTGTATTCCCACTTGATTTCAAACAGACCCGACTCTTTCCACACCCTCAAGACGCATCTTACCATTACTAGTGCTCTGTGGGAGCTTTATAGTATAGAAGTATAGTGCTGCCAAGAGAGGTTGTGATCTGGATATATAAAGGGCCAGAAATGTCTTAAACACAAATATGCTGCCATTTTAACAGGAAACCATAAACACTGCATTGTTATGGCAACTTGTGTTGTTCTTTGTAACAGTAGAAACACGAGGCGATGGCTTGCTGGTGGAAATGTTCACTCATTCAGAAAGAACACAACTGTGTCTTTAAAATGACTCAAACCATACATGAAATAATTAGTATTAAGTTCTTTGCTGACCTGAAGTATCATAACACTTAGGTTATTCATGCACAAAAATACCTTTTGTAGTCTGGAACAGTGTTGCATTAGTATTAGAACATAATATAGCATGATAGTGTTTATTAAAGTTTTTTTTTTTTATATCAAATGTTTTTATTTTTACATATTCCGTTTACATTTTCAAATGTATTTTATTTTTTTATTTTTTATTTTTTTACAAAACTCTTAAAAAATATTCCATTTACATTTTCAAATGTATTTTTTTTTTTTTTTTTTTTTTACAAAACTCTTAAAAAATATTCCATTTACATTTTCAAATGTATTTTATTTATTATTTTATTTTTTTTACGATACACTTAAAAAATATTTTAAATTACAGTTTTAGTTTATTTCTGTTCAGTTTTAGTTTTAGCAAGTTTAGTACATCAACTTTGATTAAACATTAGAAATGCTGTCTTAACAGCTAACTGGAATAAAACTAGTTTTTACCTAATTTAATTAAATTTTATTATAAACATAAACAAACATTTGAATAGTTTTAACAATAATTTATTTATGGCATCATTCATATAATATAAAGAATATAAATAATAAATCACATTTCTGTTATTTATATGCATACTAATTTAATTTCTATACTTTATACACAGCCCAATTTAATGTTTTGAGAGATAAAATTTATTAATGGCACAAAACATCTTATAGTTTATCCAATCCTAATATTTATGCTACTGTTTTCCTAACAAAATATTATGTCACCTCTTTTAAGAGGATGAACGATCTGGCATATGTTCATTAAAAATAATTAAGATGGTAAAAAAAAATATTTAGTTATTAAATTCAAATGCAAATGTATTAAATCTTTATTCTTGAGAATGTTCTGTTTGTATCCTTTTGATTCTAAAAATGAAAAACAAACAAACAAACGAATATTGTTTCATTATTGAATTCCCAGTTTTCCATGATGTAGAAGTTCACTTAATTGTAACATAAATAAAAACAAACTAATATGATCCCCATTTAAAAAATGGAGTTAAATAATAATAATACAGGAGACATGAAATAGTGTATTGCATTAATTGATAACCTCATCTTCCTCTCATCCTGCAGGGAAACCGAGGTCGAACAGGGGTAGTTGTGGCTGCGTACATGCATTACAGCAACATATCAGCGAGGTAAGACGTGTAGATGGCGTACTGTCTGTGTTTATTGAATTAAAGATGCTCCTCTGAGCATTTATTATGGAAAGCCCTTAATCCCACATCACAAGACCAGCCACGCGTTAGGTAACACATGAGCGGGAAAAACAACTCCCAAATCGCATCACTTTACAAAGGCCAATTTGTCTCAAGACTCGAATTAAGTGCTGATCAAATTCGTCCCTGATGCAAAAGTGTATTCATGCTATTTTTATGGATAAAATGCTTCCAGTAAATTCAAGAAACACATGTAAATACTTCTCCTGGAAACCAAGACAAAGATTTTTTGTATTGGAGAAAATTACCTAACCATTTACAATAATGTAAGTGTTTCCTTTGCCTCTGCAGTGCAGACCAGGCTCTGGACAGGTTTGCCATGAAGCGATTTTATGAAGATAAAGTGCTTCCTGTGGGACAACCCTCCCAGAGAAGGTCAGTGGTGCTTTGTTTTCTCCATCTGACCTCTTATCTTTCTGCTTTATGAGTTTGACCCTTATTTCGAGCATTCAGCTTCAGCCATTGTTCAGATTTATGAGCTTCACCCTCCTGATAACACAGCCCCAAACATACAAACGATGCCTGTATAGTTTTGTTAAGTTAAGTTAGGTTATGAGTTGTTTAACCAACCATACCCTATGGCAGTGTGGTACGTCATTAAAAGTAAAACTACTTGATGTTGAGAAATTAATTATTTTACAGTGGCACATTAAACTGATCAAACATGACATCTATAACATTAAAACCATTTCTATTTTAAAAGAAATGCTGTTTTTTTTTTTTTAAACTTCCAATTCAACAGAGAATCCTTAAATGTATTATTATTTCGACAAAAATGTAAGAAATGTTTATTGAATAGCTATTAGAATAATTTCTGAAAGTTCACGTGACACTGGAATAGTGATGCTGAAAATTCAGCTTTGAATTAAACACATAAATTACATTTTAAAATATTTTTAAATAGAAAACAAATATTTTAAATTGTAATAATACTTCTAGTGCTGTCAAATGATTATTTTTGAATAATCACCTCCAAAATAAAAGTTTTAGTTTACATAATATGTGTGTGTGCTGTGTACGCTCATGTATGTATGTATTTATATATGTGTGTGTGAAAAATGTTATAATTGTATATTAAATATATATAATATGTTATGTAAATTTAAATATATACATGTAAATATTTTCTAAATATATACTGTATGAGTGTGCACTTATATAAACATAATAAATATAAACTGTACACACACATTATGTAAACAAAAACTTTTATTTTATATGTGCTTCATCTTGATTACTCATTTCACGAGTTCCCACTTCCTCATTTATAACCAATATTAAGCATGTTTGGTGTGCTGACCGGGGAGCAGGCAGAGAGCCCGGTGGACCCCGAGCCCTAGGGGATCAACCCCTAAGAGGCGAGGGCTGGGTAGAGCTCGGAGCTCGGTAGTAGCGGGGACCAGTTCTCCTCTGGCCGGGAACCGACACCCGGCTTCTGCTAGGCGGCGTAAGGGGAGGCGGAGGGATGCAAGAACGAAGATGCTAGAGAAAGGAAGTTGGCGGTATATAAAGGGCAGGATTACGTTCTGATTGGGTAATTAGGTAATAGGGAGATCGGCTGCAGCTGGTTAACATTCAAACGTGCTCCTTCCGAAATTTATTTAAACATCATTTGGCAGCACAAAATATTTCACGTTGTCTACTGTATTATTGATCAAATAAATGCAGCAATGGTGAGCTTAAGAGACTTCTTTCAAAAACATTCAAACATCTAACCAGTCCCAAAACTTTGTGTGGTAATGTGCATCCCTGCATAACTATGGTTATTTTTCTTAAGTAAGTAACAAGTAATAATTTGTACTAAAAATGTTTAAACCTCACTAAATGAATCCTAATTTCTCAAACGCTCAAATCTGCACGTACTAGCTGTGGAAGACATGTACGTCAAAATTCCTAAAGAATGATAATTTCATAAATATGCACTGGAGAGACGTGGAAAGCCATTTTTGGGATACTGGCCGTTTGTGTTGTTATTTCCTGAGTTATAATTAGATGTAAGTGGTTGCCAGTGTCATCTATTCTGCTGTTTAGCTTTAAATGTACAGTGGAGTCAAAAACCAAACCAAACTTGGTTGTTTACACATTTCTAAACAAGGATAACTATGAATTATGTGCAAAAAGTAATATTTTATACTCTGCACTATTATTAGGTCACTAATCAAATAAACAAAATAAATGGCATTGATCATATGACTCTTTGTTTAGACAGTCAGATGTTCTCACTTCAAATGATATATTAAAGAAAAAAAATGTGCAATATAAATATTTTTGCTAGTAGTTTCACAGATTTTTGATGTCCATTGTACAGTTTCATACCCAAAGGCTCTGATATAAGTGTATGTACGCTTTGTGCCTCAGCACACACCCCTACACACCCATTTATACCTCATAAGGGAACGCTTGGCCACGGATATTCTGCTTTTACAGAATCAGGCATTCCATCTGTGTATGGAAGGACTGGCACTTCAGGCTTCATTAAAACTAGATTTCATTGGGGCACATACTTGCGCTCCTTTCATGGAAAATGGAAAGGCAGAGTCATGGTAAGAGCTTTGCTCCAGGAGGAAAGAAGCAGCGTATGATTTCTCTTCTGGAATAGAGGGGCCCAGGAACAACTGAATGTTCATGGGAAACCAGGCCTCGGGCGTTCGGCCAGGAAGATGCAGAAGTGCTTGTCACTGTCCCTCTCCTGGGACACAACCTTCAAGAAGAAAAATGCTTTTTCCTGTTTATAAAAGCTAACATCTGTGCTTAGGGATTGGACACGACTGCAGATCAAAACATCTCGTGACCCTAAATGGTCATCACAACAGTTTAGATAGCATGTTATGTAATATGACTTTCATGAATATGTCTTTTGCTTGAAACCCAAGACTTTCACACACTCAGTGAGATTATGCCGTAAAACAGGTGCATCTGTGTTTCCTAAATGAGTTAGTCGATAGCAATACCATTGAAATCAACCACTGTAATATGCTGTTAAAGTGGTAGCTTATTTAAAAATGTTAAAAATACATACAGTATATAAATATAGTTTTATTTTAGACATTGTAAGCATATACTGTTCATGGTAACATATTACAATATGGTTTAAATTATTAAAATTATATTAATTTATACAACGTATAAATATATACAATATACAAACACAAAGGAAGATATTTTGAAGAAAGTTTGTAATCAGGCTGTTTTGGGTAACCATTGACTTCCATGGTAGGAAAAAAAAAAAGAATGCTATGGAAGTCAATGGTGACCCAAAACAGCCTGGTTACAAACTTTCTTCAAAATATCTTCCTTTGTTTGTTTTCTGGTTTTTATTGTATTTATTATACTTACATTTTTCAAATTTGTTTTGCAATGAAAAAAGCCTAAAGTGCTGACATGGCATTACATGGCATACATAATACTACTGCTGCCCTTTTGGGAATGCCATCATACATCTATCCTTCTGCTTGCTTTAATATTATTGATAACTATTATTATTTTTTAAATTACTTGATGCAGAAGTAGTAGCAATTTGCTATCCCTGTTACGGACTCCCTGTTACAGACTCCTCCCCAGCTGTCTGTATTCATGTGTGTTGTGTGGTCTAATGATTTATTTTGCTTATGTTATTTGTGATCATCTTTTGTTTCGCTGTAGGTATGTGCAGTATTTCAGCGGTCTGCTCTCTGGTAACATCAAGATCAACAACAAGCCCTTGTTTCTGCACCATGTCATCATGCACGGGATCCCAAACTTCGAGTCCAAAGGAGGTGAGCTGACATGCTCTGACCGCTGGCCATTTGTCAGTGACCGCTGGAGGTGTTGAAGGCAGGTTTCAGGGGTTCGTCTGGACTCCTGCTGCTTTTGACGCCTCGCTGTCAGACTGACAACATGCTGCTCTATTACTTACATCTCGGGTGATCCGATCACAAGGGGTCCAGAATGTTTTGTGATCTGATCATTGAAACCAGAGTCAGAGGTAGTCAGAAACACATGTGACCAAATCGAATTTGTAGTGTAAATGAATCCATCCTCCCTAGACAGTGATGTGCGGCTTGTTTCTCAAATCAGTGGTATATTAATGTTTCCAAGTGGTCCACAGAATAAAAAATAGAACAAAAATAAATAAATAAATAAATGAAGCCAGTGCCAATAGCCTTCTGGGCAAATGCCCTTGCATTTCCGGTGTCCCAAGTTTTAACTTTAAAAATATATATAAAATATAAAAAATATATATATAAACCTATATAGGTTTTTTTCTGCAAAAGATGAAGACATTTAAAAAAAAAATATTATTTATTTATTTATTTTAGTCCATTTAATATAAGTCAGTAGGGTCTAAAACAACTGGTGTGATATCAATTAGCCTATGTAATGGCAATATACTGACTTTCATAAGATACATTACAAAATATTTTTAAATTACTTTGTATATGGATGCATTTACTTTCATTCATTTGTTTAAAGTGAATATTAAGTGGTTGAAGTGGTTATTTTTTGTGACGCCTTTAAAAATTTAAGATACAATAACTTTAAAAGAAAACTACCCAATCAAAACATTCAGAACTGTACAAATTCAGTGTCTTAAGTTTGAGTGATGTCAACAAGTTTTGCTAATTAATAATAGGTTAGCTTAAATAAATAATGCATGTTCAAGATATCTCATACACTCTCTTCAACAAAGTCCGATCACATGTTTTCTTTGGAGGTAAATTTGAGATGTAAATACCATTCTATAAACATTATAAAAAGTATCTTCAGAGAAGTATGTTAATACTGGGTATAAACAGGATCTGAAAAAGAGACAGTTTTTACTCCAAAAGGATGACAAGATGTGCCCCTTAGATACTTCATTTGTAGAGCTCTTGTAACGCCTTCTTTGTTCTCTTTCACTTTCTCTCATGGTTTCTCAGGTTGCCGCCCTTTCCTCAAGATCTACCAGGCGATGCAGCCTGTCTACACATCTGGGATCTAGTAAGAAACACCCCATGTTTTCCTACATGGTATTGCTCATGCTTCCCTGGCATGTAGCCCAGCCTTCAAGACGTCCAATCACAAGTGGCCCTCTGTGTCTGGGGGGTTTCTGAATCACACACATGTGCTTTTCCCATACATCACTGAACTCGGCCGCTGTAGCTTCCTGCATGCTCTCAGACTGCAGCTGTGTTGTTATCAGTAGGGATGACCCTTTCTGTTAAATGCAAATACAAAGTTTGGCAGCCATGCCTTGATAAGTTTAGGCTAATGTTTATGTTTAATGTGGTTTTTGTTGTGGTTAACGGTTGTCTTCCTGACTGATATTTGCAGTAATGTCCAAGGAGACAGTCAGACCAGTATCTGCATCACCATTGAGCCCGGCCTGCTTCTGAAAGGAGACATCCTGGTAAGAAGGAATTTCACAAAACCTGTCACAAAAATATCCAAGTATTTTTTAGGGACATGTGGATTTGACACATTTTTATGGCAGTTTAATTGTGAGTAATCATTCAGTAAACATTGCACTAGGTATTGTATGTATATATGTATATATACTGTATTGTACTTCTTTTGCCCTTGCTTATTTTATTATTATTATTAACAATACTAATAATAATAATAATAATAAAACTGAATAAAATATAAATTAATTCAACAGAAAATCTCCAAAACAACTCAAAAGTAAAATACTTTGGAAAATGTGCTGAATTGTTGTGATGTCACAGTATAAACAAATCCTGCTGGTCCTGAAATTATCATACATAAAATGTAATTTCTTATAGCTTTTCTTTGATTTTTTGTTAAATATGATCTATTCAGTGTTGAATTAAGACCACAGAAACTGGAGGAAAGCAACTTGGCACATGTTCTTCCTCCATTTATGGGCATTTCTCAGAGCAACACGCCAATAATAAAGCAGGATGTCTAGAGGGACATCCATCAAACCTTCATTCCTGATGAGAGCCACTTTTCTCTACATGGATTTATTTGCATTTTACCTCAGAAAGGTTTTTGGAAGCGAAAGCCAAAAAGAGCAGAGTGCTTTATCATCTGCCATAATGCTGCACTTGTAGAGTGGCTCTTTCTCTGGTGGGCTCGATTTCGGAAGTCCTTAGTAAGCAAAATCAATCAGAGCTGATCTATATAGGGCTCTAACCTGAACACAAACCACAACATCGCACTGCACTTCTGCCAAAGCATATTGTAGATCAATACACCTCCCTTGAGAAACAAAGGGGTCCAAAAGTTTGAGATAACTGGAAAAATACTTCTATTTTGCAGCATTTCTCAATATTTGGTACTGTATGCATCCATTTTGCTTCATCTCCATCATTATCTACCTGGTCTAATGGCGTAAGCGTACCTTGGTGCACTTTTTAGCGGGGCACAAAATATGTACCAACAAGTACATATCACTGCAGTTTCCAAAATAAATGAACTCTAGATGCAGTAAAACTCTGAAACCTTTTATTCCTTTCACACACATTTACAGAGTTTCGATTAATAAAGCATAAGTTTTGCATAAGTACTTGAAGAATATCATGTTATGACTTCAAAACAATATTAATATGCTGGGTTATTTGAAAACTGATGCTTTTGAACGTTAGCATCACACATATCCAGCTTCATATCTATGGGTTTTTTAGAAGGTAGAATTGTTCAGTAGCTCACAGAGTATGGAGAGGTACTTGAAAGACGAGGAGCTCTGGTTCGAATCCCAAGTAACTACAGTTCGACAAAACAAATGGATTAAATTTAGGGTTTAGGGTTGGATTTGTTATAAGGCATATTTCTAACATGATAGAACATTAACTTTTAACGACATTCAACGGATATTTAAAATCCGAACCAACGAAATACATACTTATATCAACGTAATAAAACGTGCCAGGGTTAATGTATTAAACCTGTGTTTTAGCGCCACTCACTGGACATTTCTCTTTGAACCTCTGGCGAAACGTGCAGTAAGGCAATGAAAAACGGTGTTGCACAAAAAGAGCACAGAGGTATATATTTTTGTGAGAGCAGATTGGATTTTTATTGTTTTTTGTATTCTCAGAGAAATGGCTTTTAAAAAAAAGCTTCATTTTGTTAATTGTGACTCACTGAGATGCGTTTTCCCGAGGCGGACCCCCCATGTGCGGCTGAACCTCTGCTGCAGTTTGGGAAAACCGCAGGATGCTCTGCCAGCCCCCGTCTTCCTCAATTCGGTCGTGTTTGTTTTGTTTCACTCTCCGAATTTAATTTTTTGTCCATCTGCCCCAAGTTAAGTAGGTTAATTATAGTTATTTTGGGCAACAGAAACAGGGATACAGTTTCCTCAGTGGCTAGTGAGGACATTTTTATGTCCTTGTCTGGGTTTTGGAGAGGCTCTGTTGTTTTACATATTTTTACTATACTGACATCTCTGGCACTGCTGCACCATGGGAAGGCGAGGCGACCAGCATCCAAAACCTCTCAAACAATCCGTTCCAAGCCCATGAATAGAACTTTCTGTGCTGAATGTGCGTGTGTTGATGCGATATTACGTTTGAATGATTTGCCATGCTCTAAAAGGAATGTTCTGGGCTCAATACAAGTTAAGATCTACTGACAGCGCGATTACCACAGAAAGTCATTTTAACTCATCCCTCAGCTGAAAACAAAGAAGCATAAATTGTGGTTACAAGTTTAAGTGAAGCAAACTCCACTCACAGGAATTATACAGGCAATGCAAACCAGAAATTCAAAAAATTTTATTCTTGCATCAGACAACTTATATCTAACAAAATTATCTATTGCACGTTTTCATTTGTAAATCTTTGAAAGTGTTGCTACGTTTGTGTAAAAGTTACTGTAAATATTTTTTTATTTGTTCATTATTTATGAAATCCTCAAAAATGGTGTTTATTTCCATTATTTGTTAATTATAAAAATATTTTATTATTTAATTGTTTAACTATGTATGTATTTATTATGTATTTGATTAATTTATTCATTTAATTTTTAATTTATTCATAATATCATTCATCGTTAATATAATACTGCTAATAATAATAATTATATTTTTTTATTTATTTAAAATTATTGCTTGTTACTTATAATCATTACCATTTATGTATGTATATATGTATTTTATTTGAAAACTAATATTTTTTAGATAATATTAAATATTAGTAGTAGTATTATTTATAGCTATCATTAGTTAATAATAATCAATTATTATCAAATATATATTTATTTTTTTACTGTTTATTAACTGTTTATGTATACATGCATTTTATTAAATAATGACTGATTAATCTAACTTAACTTTTTAACCCGGAACATTTATGGTTGTTTGTAGCTGTAATGCTTCAAGTCTTTACTGGTAGGACCTTGACTTTTTCTGTCTGGCTGAAAAGCAGACTTTCTTTTAGTAATGGTGTGAGATATCTTTTACCGTTTCCGGTCTGTGTGTTTGACCCGTTGCTGTAATGTGATGTGTGGTTTCTCATGTGGTCCACAGCTCAAGTGTTATCACAAGCGTTTCCGCAGCCCATCTCGTGATGTCATCTTCAGAGTGCAGTTTCACACCTGTGCTGTCCACGATCTGGGCATCGTCTTCGGCAAAGATGAGCTTGATGAAACATTTAAAGGTATGCTGGATTCGCCTCAGTTTAGTCTGCCATTTCATGTTTGGTTGGTGTCATTTGTTCTTTTGTTAGTTTGAATTAAATCAGCTTTACTGATGACACTGGCGTGATCAGTCCTTTCTTTTTCCAGATGAAAGATTTCCTGAATATGGAAAAGTGGAATTTGTCTTTTCTTTCGGCCCAGAAAAAATCCAAGGTAAGAACTCTATTTATTGTCGTTCATGTTCAGCTGTTAAATAAATCACAGAAATGTTGTAAATAGAACATAAACTGAGCCTGGATGATTTCTGTCATAGGAATGGACCACCTTGAGAACGGGCCTAGTGTTTCTGTGGACTACAATACTCAAGATCCTCTGATTCGCTGGGATTCTTACGAGAACTTCAACCAGCGCTGTGAAGATTCAGTGGAAGGTGAGTGAAGCTGTAGTCCCATTATCAACAAATGACTGGAAAGTATTAGGCTTTCTTAAAAGTGAAGCCAGAATGGTAGTAGAATAGTTCTATTTTTGCTTCAGACAACTTCAAAAATACATTTCTGCTTTTAAATCCCCTTATTAAGGAATTTTGGATAAATATATATTAGTAATTATTAGTGCTGTGAAAATGATTTAATCATAATTAATCACATCCAAAATAAAAAAAAAATGTGTACTGTGTATATTTATTATTTATATATACATTCACATACATACAGTATATATTTAGAAAATATTTACATGCATATACATTTATATATTTATATTTTTTATCATATATAAATACATTTAATATATAAACGCAACATATTTTTCTTAAATATATGTTTATACATATAAATATACTTACATTATACAAATAAAAACTTTTATTTTGGATGCAATTGATCATGATTAATTGCTTGACTGCACTAATTATTATAAACATGTTATTATTATTATTATTATTTTTGCTATTTACAGTATGCATTATAAATAAATAAATTATAAATGAACATTTTATTTATTAATTTTTGCGAGTAAATATTTTTTTTAATTATTCAGCATTATTTGGATGCTTTCCTAATAAACATCTGCCTGCTCACTAGCTTTGCTTATTGTTTAATTAACTAATCATGGCCACTGAGAGTTCACATACTATATAGTTTGTGTTCAGGTCATCTGTCGGTCCGACATCAAATCATCAAAATTCATCAGAGTTTTGTGACAGAGCTGTTTGTGTACAGGTCTCTGATAATCTGTGCGTGTGGTACGACAGAGACTGATTTAATCAGATGAGTTTGTAGTGCTGATCACAGAGGTCGAGTCGAGTTCACACACACACACACACACACACCACCGTGTCACTGGAATTGTCCTCACAACCTTGTGGTCTAAGCTGCAAGCCTCCTTATTTTAAGTTGCGGTGTGCTTCTGGTCCTCAGACATGTGATTTGTTGTCCTTTTTTGAGACATCCTCATTTGGTGGGTCAGCTCTCTGGAGAGCGAAAGTCAGAGTGAGGAATGCAAAGAGGAAATGTATGCAATTTTGTTGAGGGTTGGAAGTACATATGTTTTAGTTTATATACATTTTTATCTTATTTGTGATAAATTGTTTTAGAACAATATCTGTTCAACAGCACCCATAAATCAGACCAAAAATGGTGATTTTAACCAGATTTTGTAATTGTTTTGTGTGTGTGGTATGCATCAGAAAGAACTGTGGGTAGTCTGGAGGCTGGTATGATCCCAATATTGAATAGAAAACATCTCACAGAGCCCAGTTTCCCCATGGGCGTTAGACCACAGTCACTCCCCACCACCCTGTGTCCCAAGCCTGCGTTTCCCTCGTCAGCTTCCAGTGGCATTTCATGAAATATTTCAGGCGTTGGCTGAGAATTGGGCAATTCATGCTCCGAGGAGACAGTCAGACCAATCCTGTCCAGTCACAATGTCCAAAAAGGCTACAACTCTAAATTATTTTGTCTTAGAAAACACCCATGCGGCGTGTTTATTTTATCTGTTCGACAAGAGTATGTTTTGATTGCTGCAATCCAAAAAAATACATTTAAAACTGTCGAGACTGTATGGCCGTGTTATTTTTAATATCCCTGGGGTCAAATTTTAGGAGCTCTAGTCAGTTTAGCACACATTTAAATTCTACTCTGTTCTCTGTTGAGGACATTTGAGATGACCGGCTATAAAGGCTATAAAGTCTGCCACCCTCTTGACCAGCTCCTGCTTTAAATAGGGCAGGCAGAAATAGGAGGCTCTTGGCTGCCACTTTAAGAGGGATGTAAACTAATCCAAATCTCCGGTCAAGAGGCAAGACCCTAAACTGCCCCCTGGCAGAGTTTTATACTCCTTTACATATATTTTCCATTCAAAGGTTTGGGGTTTTTGAAAGAATGAATTGGATTAAAAATATGGTAAAATCAGAAATATTGTGAAATATTGTTTTGATTTGAAACAACTGTTTTCCAGTTTCATATATTTTAAAATATAATTTATTCTTGTGATGCAAAGCTGAATTTTCAGCATTGTCACTCCAGTCTTCAGAAATCATTTTAATAAGCTGATTTGAGTGCCCAGCTCTGCATGCAAAACAGTCTGTCTTCAGTCAGTAAGACTGCTGAATGGAAAGGGCACATTTGCAAATGAATTTAGATGCCTATCACACAGTCAAACATCTCCATTGAGCGACTGCAGCCAGAGGACCTACTCCAGAGACATGATAAGCAGCCAGACATTATGCCTTTGTGCTGGAGTTCATGTGTCCTGTCTGCAAGACTGAAGGACTGACTGACATTGTCAGAGGAGAGAATGACTGATAGACCAAGAACAGTGAACTCAAGTCATCATTAACACTGTCCTTCCTTCACAGACTCTTTGCTTGATTAGACGGCTAATAATGTTTAATCTGCTAAAGTGTGAACTATTTTAAAAACTAGACAGTTGAAATGATTATTACGTAATTGTGGCATGCACAGGGTTTCTGTGGGGCCTTAAAAAGCATTAAAAGTCATTAAATTGATTTCCACAGGCACCATCCCAATTGCTAAAAAAAAAAGACCTTTCGTTTTTTAGTAATAATATTATATACAAATATATATAAACAAAAATCTAAACATGAACATACATATTATATAGGCTAAATATAATTATATAACAAAACAAAAAAAATTATGATGAACGCAGTGC